>JAKUCM010007895.1:0-21464 GCA_023374145.1 Lepidium sativum
ACAGAATGGCGTGGTAGAAAGGCGAAACAGAACGCTCATGGAAATGACTAGAAGTATCCTTAAAGCAATGGATGTACCGAATTATCTTTGGGGTGAAAGTGTTAGGCATTCCACGTATCTAATCAATAGAGTTGCAACCAGGGCATTGCAAAGACAAACTCCATATGAAAGCTTAAAAAAAAGAAAGCCAAGAGTAGACCATATCCGTGTATTTGGATGCTTAGCCTATGCAAAGGTCAAAACAGAAGGATTAAAGAAACTTGATGATCGATCACAGCCTCTAGTTCATCTCGGTATTGAACCTGGATCAAAAGCTTATCGGCTTCTTAATCCAACAACAAAGAAAATAGTTGTTAGTAGGGATGTAATGTTTGCTGAAAATCAAACATGGAAGTGGAAGGAAGACGAAAGTGATAATCCAAAACAGAGAATGTTTCAGTTACCATGGGATGATGATCATGATAGTGAGGAGTTTACGGGCCAAGGAACTGACATTGAAGACGTGAATGAGAATGCAGAAGCTGTAGGTAGGGAAGAAGAAGTCACAGAGGCTGCAGGTGGAGAAGAAGAAGTTGCAGACCTGCCGCCTAGAAGGACACAAAGAGAAAGACATATACCTTCCTATTTAAACGATTATGTGCTTCTTGCACACTCTGAATGTGATAGATTGCTGCTCTCTCTCAATAATGAACCATTAAGTTATGAGGAGGCAAAAGATTCAGTTGAGTGGAAGAAAGCATGTGAAGAAGAAGTTAACTCAATTGAGAAGAACAAGACATGGAAATTGATAGATAGACCCGCAGGTGCAAAGATAATTGGGCTGAAGTGGATTTTTAAGTTGAAGAAGAATGCTGATGGGTCAATAAACAAGTATAAAGCTCGGTTGGTTGCTAAAGGGTATGCACAAGAAACCGGTATTGACTTTGAAGAAGTTTTTGCGCCAGTAGCACGCATTGAGACTATAAGATTGCTCATGGGATTTGCGGCTTCAAGTGGATGGGAAATTCATCATTTGGATGTTAAAACTGCGTTTTTACATGGAGTTTTGACCGAGGATGTGTATGTTTCACAACCAGCTGGATTTGAAAAGAAGGGAGAAGAGAGTAAGGTTTTCAAACTTGCAAAAGCTTTATATGGCTTAAGACAAGCTCCTCGGTGTTGGAACACCAAGCTCGATAGCATTTTGAGAGAATTACAATTTGAGAGGTGTGCTAAAGAGAGTTCGGTATACAGAAAAGTTGAAGGTACACATTGTCTTATTCTTGCAGTTTATGTGGATGATTTATTTGTGACAGGAAGCACACTTAAAATCATCAAAGAGTTTAAGACAAACATGTCGCAGAATTTTGAAATGTCAGATTTAGGAAGGTTAAGTTTCTATCTTGGTATCGAAGTTAAACAAGGCATTGAAGGCATTGAGATAAAGCAAGAAGCCTACGCAAAGAAGATACTACAAGAAGCTGGACTAGAAAACTGCAACAAAACACATGTTCCAATGGAGTTTGGACTGAAACTTTGCAAGGAAGAAGAATCGGATCCAGAAATTGATGCAACCGATTTTAGAAGGACAATTGGCTGTTTACGATATTTGTTACACACAAGACCAGACTTGGCCTTCTCGGTTGGAATGGTTAGTAGATACATGCATCAGCCACGAGAGTCACATGGAAGGGCATTAAAACAGATTCTAAGATACTTAAGTGGCACTACGAACTGCGGCTTGGTCTACAAGAAAGGAGGGATGAACTTGCTTTCAGGATATAGTGACAGCAGTCACAATGTTGATATAGATGATGGAAGAAGTACGTCAGGACACATCTTCTACTATGGAGAAACGGCAGTATCGTGGAGCTCTCAAAAGCAAAAAACAGTTGCTCTTTCATCTTGTGAAGCAGAGTTTATGGCTGCAACGGAAGCTTCAAAGCAAGCAATTTGGTTACAAGAGCTACTAAGTGAGGTAACAGCTAACAAACACGATAAGACAGTGATATACATAGATAACAAGTCAGCGTTGGAGCTCACAAAGAATCCGGTGTTTCATGGACGAAGTAAACACATTCACAAGCGTTATCATTTCATACGAGAGTGTATAAGTAACGAACAGATTCAGGTGGAATTTGTTCCTGGAGAAAGACAACTCGCGGACATATTAACAAAGGCGTTGGCAAGAGTTCATTTCAAGCAAATGAGAGATCTTATCGGATTGAAGTGTTTCTCAAAAGAAGAAATGAAGCTTAGAAGGGAGAATGTTGGTTAAGCTTCAAATGATTAGGTCTAAGTTAAAGCTTTATTAAGATGTATAAAGTTTAAAGATAAGGCCTAATAAGTAGAAGATAAGACTAAAGATTCTAGATAGATTTAGAGGTAAATAATTCTGTTTAGATATGATAAGAGATAGATCCTTTTCAAGTGTGGAAAAGAGTCTATATATATATGGAGTATTATGAGCTTGTATAATACGACATAACGAACAAGAGAAAGAGTTTGTGTATTGATTGGTTTGAGCTTATATTTTACGATCAATACAAAGAGAAACTTTACGTATTTGTTTTGTTATTGCAACTTTAATGTTTTGATGATATTCAAATCAATCTCCTAATAAACCTTACTTTAATAAAATATAAACCATAAAAAAAACTGTCTAGCTAATTAGGTTTAAAGATTAAATAAAAATTGAAATATTTTATTATGTTACTAATTAACAACTCAAATCTTTATCTCCTTTGATTTTGTAATTAAAAAAATTTCAAAGACAAACAAAAAGAAGAAGATTCTTAAAGAGATTCACTTTTTTACAGAAAAAGAAAGATTCATTTTTTAAAATAATAATTAGAAGATGTTTGAAAAATATATTAAAGAATTTCTTTCTTAACACCATACAAAAATGACTTACCAAAGTTCAATTGACCATATTTTTCATTACCAATCTTGTAAAATTGTTTTCTTTTTAGATTGAAAATTAATCAGATTGTTAAATTTTAATTTCTAAGTTGTTGGGAAAGAAAACCAGTTTGACCAACCCTATATTTTCTTTAATATAATACATCAGTTTGACAAAAAAAATATCTTAGATATTACATTAATATCTAAATTACCATATATATATATATATATATATTATTTGGCACTTTTGTATAGATAACCACATTTCATCTTTCATATATATTATATATATATCACTCATAAATATAAAGATCACATAGATCAATCAAAATAATAAATCGCTTTTCTTGTTTTCCGTTTGTTATTGTACTATTAATAAGTTTGAGTAGTGCGAAGATGAAAATTCTATAATTTTTTAAAATTTTCTTTCGAAGAACACTCTAAATATTCATTGTATATCTAACGAAAATGACTTCGGCATCCATTTTTTGAGACCAGGACAAACATATTATTTAACTTTCAATGCGTATTTTCAAAACTAAGACTAATTGTGAACTGTGACAAGGAGAATATTTACAATATTTCAGGGCATATACAAGTGGTGGTCTCATAATTCATCATGGCAAGAAGAATTTTTGGTATGTTAGAGATGATGGAATTTATTGTACACATGTTAAAAAAATTCCCAAACTAGAACAAAGGTGGATTTGCACAAAATATTTAGATTTCGGACCAATTAAATAAAATATTAAAATATCAGTATTATCTTCTTCTTTTTTATCAAACATTTATATTTTGTTTTGTTAACAATTTAATCAACAAAATTAGATCAATAATTTTATATTGTTTTCCCAAACTATAATAATATCCCATGAAATCAAAGCGACACCCTTAAATTAAACACCCTTAAATTAAAGAAAATTTCGGTAATATGACAGAAAAGAAAAACAAATTATAAATACTTATCCAAAAATCTACTAATACACACAAAAAAACATATCACTATAATTTTTTTTTTCTTTTTTTTGTCAACGACAGTGAAAATAATACAAGGTTGAAAGCAGACTAACAAGCGTCAGGATGGTGGCCCATGTACCCTTCCAAACCGTGCCCGGGCATCAACCTTCGAATTCAGCGATCGTGGGATGACACATAAGGAACACACCGCGAAACGAGAGCATAACTACTGGAACTCCTCCTGATATATCTCAAACGCCAGCCACTCCTCAGGATGATTAAAAATGTGCCACACCGTCAGACAATCCGTAGACACCTCCACCTCCTTAATTTGACGCTCAGCCAGTGCCCCCAGAGCCCGAATGACTGCTTCCACCTCCGCGTGCAGAACCGTAAGACAACGGTAACCCCGCTCTGATCCCGATAATACTCCATCCACTGAATCTGGAAAAGATATCCACCCGAATCCAGAGTACTGATTGGTGTCTTTCCAGGAAGCTTGCACAACGCATACATACCCTGTGAACGACTGATTGGCTGTGGTAGGGAAAATCATTGCCGACTTAGATGAATCGACCTTAGACCTACTAACGGCTAACAGAACCATAGACCCATTACGCGCAAGAGTCCAGTCTTTATAGTCCGAAAAGGCTCTTTGCAACACCATTCGGGGATCCAAATCAATATTTGAGAAACAAAACCCATTTCTAAACTTCCATATATGCCATATGATCCAAGGAAAGATTACACAATCCCCCCGACCCGGAAGACACGACCACAAACAGTCTACGTTAGCCCAGATTGATCCCCCCGGTACCACCCCTAGACCTGATGGCATAGGGGATAATGCTCAGTCCTGCAGGGCCGGGGGACAGTCAAACAGTAAATGAGTTATCGTCTCGGACTCTGCCGCACACCGCAGACACCGAGAATCTCCGCCAAGACCATTTCTGGTCAAGTTCTAAAAGACCGCTATACACCCTGACTTGAAGCTAGGCTTCTCTACTTCTTTCAGCCAATAGGGAATAACCCGACTTAACCGTATATCTCCTAGATTTTGTAAGGTGCTAGCTCCACTTAGCCCTACGTGGGCCCTTCGGAATCTAAATTGCCAGAATTAATTTGACGTCTCTAGGCTCAAAATATTGTCGAACCAACTGTTCCCGCCATTGCCCAGTACTATGATCAATGAATTGATCAACCGTCAAATCGGGGAAAACACATAAATCTGACCAGAATGCTGGTCTTGGATAGACATCCGGGATCCAGGGATCCTTCCACACTTTGATCTGTCTACCATCACCTATTTTCCTAATTAGTCCGATTTTAATTAACTCCTTGCTAGAAATAAGACTACGCCACCCATAGGATGATCCTGCTAATGGTTGTGCATCTAATAAACTATGATTCCTATAATATTTCCCTTGCAACACTTTAGCTAGCAGTGAATCAGGGAACTCTAATAATTGCCACAACTGTTTAGCCAGTAACACTGTGTTGAAATCTTCTAACAGCCGGAAACCCAGTCCTCCTGTAGACTTGGGTTGGCATAATCCCATGTTTTCCAATGAATTCCTCCAGATGTACCCGAATTGGCCCACCAAAACCTAGCCACAGCGGATTGAATTCTCCCCAAAACCACTTTAGGCAACCTATAACATGTCAACGCATAGGTTGGCAACGCTGTAAGGATTGATTTGATTAAAATCTCCTTCCCAGCTCTAGATAGAAACTGGGTCGTCTAGTTAGCGACCCGATTTTCTAATGTCTCAGCCACGTACACAAAGACTTTTGTTTTAGAGCCACCAATACACTCTCGTAACCCCAGGTACAACCCTAGACCTCTCATATTCCTAATACCCAGGATATTCCTGACCAGGTCTATATCCTCATGTCTAACTCTTGTCCCAAATTGAATTGACGACTTGTCAAAATTAATCTTCTGTCCTGAAACTAGTTCATACTCTTTAAGTATAGTGAGTATCTATGTAGCCTCTCCCGGGGATGCCTTACAGAAAATATCGTGTCATCCGCAAATAACAAATGCGAGATTGTCGGACTTGTCCTGGCAATCCTTATTCCAGTAATAAGGTTTTGCATGGTAGCCTTATTAATTTTAGCGATAAGTACTTCAGTGCACAAAATGAATAAGTATGGTGACAGGGGGTCCCCCTGTCGTAAACCCCGGTGAGGCTTGATTCTGCCCTCCGGAACCCCATTAATTAGAATGGAATACTCCACACTAGTAATACACCACATAATACACCGGATCCATTGTTCACAAAATCTGGATCTAGATAATAGGGCTTGAACAAAATTTCATTCCACCCGATCATAAGCTTTACTCATGCCTGTCTTTACTGCCATGAAATTACCCCGCACCGAACTATTTGTTCGCAGAGCATGGACCATTTCCTGAGCTATCAAAATATTATCCGAGATTAGACGACCAGGCACAAAAGCCGATTGCGTTTCTGAAACTAAATTTGGAAGAACTCGTTTCAAACGCAAACATAAAATCTTGGAAATAATCTTATAACTAATATTACATAAACTAATTGGACGAAACTCCGTCATATTAGTAGGTCGAGGTATTTTTGGAATTAGACATATATTTGTCTTATTTAAACATTTGTCAAACTCCCCCCTCGCTAAAAGATTATTTACCAAAATTACTAAATTTGTTTTCACAATTTCCCATGAGTATTGATAAAATTGGGCCGTCATACCATCCAGACCCGGGGTCTTATCTGGATTCATCAAAAATAGAGCATTTTTGACTTCTAATTCATCTACTGGTCTCATCAATGATTGATTATCAAAATCTGTGATAAGAGGAACAATTTCTGGAACTTGGACCTCCAGTGACCCATTACTTGAGATAAGCTGTGTAAAATATGTCGTTGCTGTATGTACTATTTCTGAGTTTTTACTTACCCAGGACCCAGTACCATTAACTAATCCCGTTATTTTATTTTGTGCTCGTCTTTGTTTAACTTTGGCATGAAAAAATTTTGTATTCTCATCACCTTCTTTTAACCATTGATTTCTACTTATCGGCTTCCAATAAATCTCCTCCTCAATGTACGCCTCTTTCAAGTTATTGTTAGCATGTTCAAACCCGACAGAGTCCACTATCGAACCGACAGTATATCCATCTACCAATCGACGCAGGTCAATTATTTTTTGTCGTCCTGACGGGACATTTACCCATCTCCAATGGGATATTTCTCGATGACAATTTCTTATTTTATTCGAGAAAGCCTCCTCTCTAGACGAACAACCGCCTGATCTAGACCAACTACGTTCCACTATATCTTGAAATCCGGTTTTTTGTAACCAACGTTTATCAAAAGAAAAACGTGAACGGTGTTCTATATTATCGTGTTCCTTAAATCTACCAAATATTGGTCTGTGATCGGAGCCTATCATTTCCAAGTAATGAATTTCCCCCAGCGAGAATTTTTCATGCCAATCACTATTGCCATAGGCCTTATCCAAGATGCATCGAACAACACCAAAAAAAAAAAAAAAAAAAAAAAAAAAAAAAAAAAAAAAAAAAAAAAAAAAAAAAAAAAAAAAAAAAAAAAAAAAAAAAGGGATGTTTGGAAAGAATTCGTACTTCGTTGGAATCCCCCCTTGCTTTTCATAATTCCCCGTGATCTCATTAAAATCACCACTAATAATCCAGAGCTCTAATCTCGATGTACCCATCCGAGTTAGTCGTTCCCAGACATGAGATCTATTTCCGCGCATAGGTTCACCATATATAAAAGTTATATGCGACCGTACATTAGTAATGTCTAATAAAATGTCAATCATATTCTTGTCTTTATAATTAATTTGGACATTAAAATTATCCTTGTAAAATAATGTTAATCCTCCACTTAAGCCAACTGGTTCTACTGTGGTTAGATAATTGTATCCCAAATGCAATGAATTCTCTCCAATAACTGAAATTTATTTTTTGTTTCAGATAAAAAAAGAAATTATGGTCTATAAGACTTCCAAATGTCCCGAAGGTAATTTATAGATAATTTATTACCTATTCCCTGAAAATTCCAACAAATAAATGTAAAATTCATAAATTTAAAACTTTAAAGAGCTTTTCTCCTGCTCCTTGTTTTTGCCATCTCTTGGCTCCTTAATGGCCTCCCATTTGAGATTCTTCCAATTGAGAAGGACTGAAACTTTCAAGCCTTTGATCCTCATTCTTCCTTGTGAATTTCCCCCAATCTCGGAAAATCAAAGAAGCCTTTGTAAGAATAATCGTATACAACTAAAACTAGGTAAAATCTGAATGACACTATAATCTAGCATCAATGTACAGACTTTGAGTGAAATACTCCTGCACCACACCCCCGCCAGCCTTCAATATCGAGAATGCCACAATACCAGTTCAGATTAGCCCGTTCCCTTTCACTTAATTGGGGGAAGCAACTAAAGCTCAAAACCCCTTTGAATACTATCAAGTGTGCATCTACCACTTTAAGACTATTCATAACCAAATTGTTATACCATCTCCTAACCATCTTTACTTCCCCATCACTGACAACAATAGTGCCGGCAAATACACCAGAGATGTAAATATCTAAGCCGACACTACTTGATGAGATAGGACCAAGGCACAAGAATCCTACTAGTAATAAACTCCCTACAACAATCCATTCGAATTGATGAAGTTTATTCCACCAACATCGCAGAGAGAACCTCCCCACAAATTCGAATCGCCTGGACTCGAGATTATCTCGATCCAGTAAAACAGGAGATACATTCAAAGCAATAGGTTGAGATACCAAATCTAATACCCCCTGAAACTTTTTGGAAATGGGTTCCAGATAGAATTGACTAAGTGTTGTATATAATGCAGTCCTAGTATACACTCTGCCTCCCAACTCCAAGCTATCCAATCGTTCTAGAACCCAATTCCACCACCCAATAAAGAAGTGGATCGAGCACCAACCAAACAAAATTACAGACCGGATCACCTTATAATCATATTCACCGGAGATAATGTTTCAGGGAATTCTGATTTTAATCACCAGTGTAAAGAACCAAAGTCGAACAGAGGATCTCTCTAACTATGTTGTTGAGCAAGTCTATGTAAATATGCCAATCAAAATATACTAGTTTACAAATGTTGATTTGTTTATTGATTGTAAGTAGATGTGTACCGTCCATAAATTATTTTGCTGTATAGTCTATGATGAATATCGTATGCATTAAATTTAAAGTCATATTTACATATAAGACATGTCTTTATTGGAAATTGAAATATGAGAAAATGGAGTCCGGATAAATTTTAGTAGTTCTTTCGAGGAAATCCGTTACCGGAATTGTCGAATTCTTTTGATTTTTTATAATAAAAATTATAAGATAGTAAACTTAATCGAAGGGTAGGGTTGGCCATCAGATTTTGGATCGGGTTCTCGGATTTCAAATTTTTGAATATTTGGTTTCACTAACTTAATATTCACTCATATATTTTTTTGTAGGTTTGGTTGATATAAATCATGTTTGGTTAACTTTTATTAATTTATTAAAGATATTATCTTTACCTGAATATCTATCAGATTCTGTTTGAATCGGGTTATGGTATTTTATTTTACTTTTCTCTGAAAAATAAAAACTACTAGTATTTAATTAGAAATGTTAAGAAAATTCAAAATTTAATTTAATGTTTAAAATATTTTGGTCTAAATATTAGAATCACACTTTTGAATACATAGTTTATTCAAAAACCGTATATGAATAATAATTTTCAGGTTGTCATATTTTATTTTGGCATTTAAGATATCTATTCGATTTAGATTTGGATTCAATTTTTTCGGATATAAATATCTAATTTTCATTCGAATATTTTATCAGTTCTATTTCGGTTTGTTTTGGTTCTTTAAGTATAGAGATGTTTTTCATCCTACTGACAAGAATAAGACTAACTGAATCAAAAATAATCATCCACAAGAACTACATACTATGTAAACTCTTTAGGCGATCGTAGATATAAGGAATTTTAGCTAACGTTTAAGAAAATATATTTGAATATAAGAAATGGTAAATTTGAAAGATTTCTCATTTGGCAAGCTTCAGAGATGAGAGAAGATAAGCTACTCTAATTGATTTTGATCGAATTTTGTTGTGATCATGCTAAAGAATCTGAGAAGTAGCATGGTAAGATAGTCATGTCAAAGTGATTTGATGGAAGATCGTTAGTGAGATTTATGGAAGGCCTTGTAACTCTGATTCTCCAATAAAAGATTTTCACATCTTTCATTTGTAAAGTTCACACAACTTAAAAACAAAACTGACTTTCCAAAAGTCAAGTTTGGAACTTGTGTACAAATAGGGAAATTGTATCTTTCAGATATATCTAACCCATAACACATGTACCCAAATTAGAACATGGATAGGTCTGCACAAAATGTTTAGAATTATTTGGACCATCCTTGTTTTAGGTCTAATTTTTTAATGCCATTTAAAAAATATATATAATCATTTTTGCCACTTTTTAATTTAATTATCATTACCATTTCTATTTCACCTTTAATGAGAAACTTATTCATTAAAATAGGATATTTTTTCATATTTTTGTCGATTTTTTTTCTGAGAGAGGAGAGAAAAAATTGAAGAGAGAGAGAGAAAGAAGAAGATAGACCAGACTGATCTCCTTATTTTCTTATCGATTTAGAAATTTTGTGCAAAAAAAAAAAAAAAAAAAAAAAAAAAAAAAAAAAAAAAAAAAAAAAAAAAAAAAAAAAAAAAAAAAAAAAAAAAAAAAAAAAGATACTTGTTGGATCATAATTACCTAAACAATTGTACATGTTTCACCAAATTGAAATACAATTGTACCAAACTACTAAACAATACACAATTATCTCAGTTGTTCTAAATATACCTGACTCATGCCTTCACCTTCTTCATTATTGCTCTCTACTCCCTCTCTAATACCATCATGCTCTTCCTTTCCATTAGCATCATATGTTGCTTCATCTTCTTCTTATATCTCTTCTTCATTCACATTATCCACGTTTTTCTTTTTAGTCAAACAAGATGTAAACAAGAAATCTCACCGTGTAAAAACCGCCAAAAAAATAAGACATTAGAGAACTCCAAATCAAGAAAAAACACATAACCAGAAAACACGAAAATCAAAAAACAAGATTCCTTATCTTGTGAAAATATTAAAAAAAAACAAAAAGGACGTTAATCTCCTTTCTTCGTGCCTCTCATCATTCAAAATGTTGGAAAGAAAAAATAAGAATTTTACGGTTACAACAAAAAAATTTATGAATTTTAACGGGGATGAATTAGGTTCAATTGAATCAAGTAATTAAGTCTAAATAAACTTAACTTTTATGATTACTATATCTATTAAATCAGTATGTAATCAAGAAAATTTTAAAAAAAGAGAATGTAAACAGAACAGTAGCATTAGTAAATATATTTTCTCAAAAATGGCATTTGAGCCATTGTTCCCTTGTGAACATGGAAAATAATAATGTTAGCTAATCATTTACTAAGGATATCTGCTAACTATATCCGTAGGCCCAAGCCCAACAGAAAGTCCACAAAGGAACTGAAGTTAAAATATAACAAATATATATTAAACAAAATAATTATCTTCCATCTCACCTCCAAGACTCCAACCCCAACCCAGGAGCTGTGCTTGAAAAAGTTCGAATCAAATTTCGTTTGTCTCTTTTGGAGAAGAAGATGAAGCAACCAGCAACACCTAACACGGCAGAGGAAAACAGAGCAGAACAGAAGCAGAAATCGAAGAAATTCCCAACTCCGACGGAACTAATTTCTCACTACGAGAAACGAGGATTGGAACCTGCAGAAGCTTCGATTAAGGTCATCGAAGACCTACAAAACGCACTCGTACGAGTCGTTTCGTCCTCCAGAAACGCCTCTAGTAAGGATAAGCTTGTAACAGACGCCAGGAAAATCGACGCCATTAATGGAAGACTTGCCGTCGTCGACGCAAAGCTGGAGACGAAGCCTGGATATGTTGAGACTTTCGTGTTAGGGTTAGCTTCTGCTGCGGCACTTAACGGAGTTAATGCCGTTTGGCCCAACGTAACCAGAAGCATTGGCCAAATTTGGTCCGCCGTTAAGAGCGGGACGGATTCGTCATCTGCTTCTTGAAATGTTAGAAACAATTATGCTCCGATAATTTGACATCTTAATGAGTACTTTCTTTTTTTCCGGTGTTGGAAACTTGGAATAATGAGTATCAGTGACTTCAATTTTGTACGGTTGGAACGAGAAGCCGCATTACAACGAACAAAATCAATATAAAATGGACTTTGCTTTTACTGTATAGAAACTATATTTACACTTTGCGGCCAAAATAATGTTACTGGAGTTGCCAAAAAATTTAAAGCCTGGCCTCTTCACTATTGGATAGCCAAAAATATTTCTCACGGCTTAGTTTCAAATGTTCGTACATGCGAGAACCTACCTATGCCGGAGAAATGTATAGAACTTACCCAGAAAACAGGCAATCAGCAAATTGGTTCACAATTGTGGAAAATAACATTTTTCAATTCAGTTGTTTGTTTGTCATTTTTGTTTTACTGTTCTTGGTCGACTCTGCAAATAAGAAGATTGAAATGAAAGGTTTCAGAATTAAGACATTGTAGCATAAAACTGCACACCAGCTTTTGAAGTAAAACACCATTTATGAAGAGTTTAGATATGTCTAGAAAACTTACCTTTGATCGCCTTAGGCTGTCTTTTGCGACTGTCTATGGTTAAACTAGGGGACAATGGTCGCTTTGGAGGTTTGGGCTTATGTGAAGGAATCAAAGATAAACTAGGGGACAATGGTCGCTTCACGCTGTTGTTTTCGTTTGGATATCATATCTTCAACACCTCCTTGATTAGATGCACTGCCTTTGTTTTTTTGTCTATCTTTCTGTCCAGTTTCATCAATGGAATTTGCCCACTTGTTACTGTCAAGCGTTGATGAAGACTTCTTAGATTTTTTCAACGCACGTGGATCTTCATCCTTCGAACCATTCAGATCAGTATTCGTCGAATTAGGTGTCACACTAGTTTTCTCTCTTCCTTTCATTTTTTCTTTCTTTTCTGGGCTACGTCTAGGATCTACTTCGGATGTTACTTTCTCACTATTTGCAGCTAGTTTAGCTTCTTCTTTCGCTTTACGCCTGCTGTGCTTGCTCTCTGATCTTTTTGATGAGAGAGGCACAGCATCTTTACTAGATTTCTTCATCTTTCTATCAGTAGATGTCTCTGCTCTCTGTTCTTTGCGGTGTGAATGTTGTATCTCAGACTCAGGATAATTCTTTGGAAGGTTCTCAAAATGGTTTGGTTCCATCTTTTTTTCGCCAAACATGTAGTTGTACGGTATTGGTATGATGACATCTCTTTCTTTTGCATCTTTCACCAGAACAGCCCAGTTACGGTCTCTTTGCAAGGTTCGTGTGTACCCCAAAACCCAAAGGGAGAGTCTGGCTCTTGTGAGAGCAACATTCATTCGTCTAACATCTGCAACAAAACCAATCCGACTTTGATTGATCTCATCAGGAGCAGAATGTGTAGCTCTGACAGTTAATAACACTAATATGTCAACTTCTCTGCCCTGAAAGCCATCCACAGTATTCAGTTCCATATCTGCTGTTACTTGAGCCCCAAATGCACCAGTGAAACGCGAGTGCAAAACCGCAAGCTGACGTTTGTAAGGTGTAATTATGCCAATCCTTCCAGCGACAAATTCCGACAGATATCTGTAAGCAACGAGCTAGCCAGTGAGAGAGATAATATTATAAAACCTTCTAAAACACGTGTAAACTGAGAGCTTAAGATGATTTAAGACCTCTTCTTGAAAAATTTAAGCAGTTGAACAGCAGCTTCAGCTTCTTGTTCATTGCACACAGAGCTAGAATCCCCACTTCGATGCTCTTGGCCATCAACGATATCATAGAAAACATATGGACCAAGATGATGGCTCTCATGAAACGAGGCTGATTTGCTTGACATGTCGACACCATTTAGAGTAATTTGTTGTCGTAGAAGTGCATAGACGGGAATTGACAAATCTCTGGATGCATCCTATACTGTTTATACCAGAGAAAAGTGTAAGCCCAAATTCCAGACACAGACACACTTTTCAATATCAATCAAACTTTTCATCATTTAAACCCAACAAAGAGCAAATAAAGGTAAAGGAAAACTTCTAATCTAAAACTTTTAAGGCATAATAAATTATACAGCGTACCTGCTGGGTACCTGCTTTGGGTCTCCAACCTCTAATAGTAAGCAACTTTTATTAGATAAATCTGCGGATTGGATAAATATTCTGTGGCAAAAGTGAACAATTCCCACCATTATACATTTTCTTCCTCTGGACTTTAACAACTGTAATGGAATCAAGGTAGCAGGCTTCAGAGCCTGTAAAGCCACAAAAGCAAAGTACTAACGAGTTGTGGCAAGAATACTTACGCCAAACTAAGCATGTAGAATATTTACTTGAGCTGCTTCGTCAATCACTACAGCATCAAACAAATTATCTTCAGATGGACTGCCAAATTTATGGGTTGATGAAGATTCAGCACACACGTTTTAAAGGTCTCCTCCACAACCACTTAGTGTTGTAACAACTATTTGAGCTTCTTTGAGAATGAACTTCCGCACCTTATGTTTCAATGCTCTAATTTCAGAGTTAGCTTTTCTCTCTTGAGCCTGAACAGCACCAAATCTTTGTAAATTTTTCTCTTTTGCTCATATAACCTCTGCAATCTTATTCCTAGCTCTGCATCAGACATTGGCCTGCCATTATCTTCTTTATTGTGGCGTTCAGTCCCCAGCTTATCTTTCGCGTCTAAGCTTTCCTGATTCAAGTTTGCACGCTTAGCTTCAAAACGTGTGATCTGATCAACGACCTTCTCTAGATTAGAGCGCAGTAATACAGAACAATCTGCACCCTTATTACTCTTAGATGCGTTTATCCGCATTCTCTTCTCTGCCAAACGCTGATCAACAAGGGTATCCAAAAGAAGGGCACTGAATTTGGATGAACAGTTTTTGCATTTCCAACCCTCACAAGATAAGGTTTGAACATCTTCCCATCCCTGCCATATATGCCTAAACTGGCTATCTTGAAACTAATTCATCAACTGCAGCATTTGATTGAGCACAGATCAGCACTCTTCCCCTACCAATCTTCTCTGTTACCTTTTTATTTGTTTCCCCATCATCATTTAGCTGTTTAGGCAGAGCGGCATCTTGCCATGCCCTTGCAATAGCAACACTCGGATTCATTCTCAATCTAGAATTTGAACTATGATCTTGGTCAAAATTGCCCTTGTCACTGGCTTTATGTAAAGCGGATGCAAGCAAACCACTAATTATGGCAACAATAGTGAGAGTCTTGCCAGTACCTAAACAAATAAATGAAATTGCATTCATTAAAGTTCAAGATTACAGACATTGATCATTATTTAGCTACCCTCTCCATCAAAACATACTATACATATATTAGTTATTGTTGACAATGAGAGAAAATAACTAACCTGGAGGACCCTGAATTAGTGAAATGTCAAAATCTATCATCAGATTGGATGAGCCAAAAGCAACACTAATAGCCTGGAGTTGACTCTCATTGAAAGATGATGTGAGTATTTGCTGTGGCGGACGTGGTAGTGTACGCAGATCTGATCTTTTAACTTCAGAATCATAATTAGAATTACTCATGGGACTTAAAATCGAAGGAAGTACAAGAATATCCTTTATGGATGACAGAGCTTGAAATTCTCGAATTTGAGATGCAATGTTCAGAATGCGACTTGAATGCCACTGGCTACGTTCCAAGAGATTCCTTCTAGCTTGATTCAGACGTGAAGACCCATTCAGAAGATACAAGAGTACATTCAAAATGCTGGAGACTTTTTTGTCATCCCATTCCCGTCCTTCCACCTAAGAAATAGCAAGGTAATTAATCTTCATCCTGATCATTCTATCTTATTGTATATATCCAACAACTGTGCTCAAGTATTAGAAAATGATGGCTTCAACTTTAACAATATAAAACCTAAGTAAATCAAATTCTAGTGAAGCTCCAGACCAGCCCTCAGAATATACTGGTTGCATTCATAATTCTACTTTATCAAGCACATGCACTGTTTTCTGGATGTTCTTTTGTGAACAGAATCAAGTCATTCTCAGAGCAACTATTCGAGTTGGAGCCATCATTTTCGTCTTGCATAAAACGAACATCTAAAAAAAAAAAAAAAAAAAAAAAAAAAAAAAAAAAAAAAAAACCATAATATATCTCGTCTAGTGACTGATATCTCCTGGAAGGAACTTTGCAACTGTGCCTTAAACTCCTCCAGAACCAAAGGCTGAAAAATCTGTATATATTGCTCAGGTGAATTAAAGCGCACAGGAACTTCCCTACACTTTCCAACATTCTGATTTTCATCTTTCTTCGCTGATGCCAATCCTACTATCACATAGTAGTCAATTTTCAAAATCTTTCTAAACCAATCTTCAAGCTTTGGTGGTCTGAGTCTTTTGAATCCGGCTTCTTGCCTCTGCCAACGATCGGATTTCTTATTGACAGGTTCACAAAGTTGAATGACTTGTCTTTTGGGAGCAATGGGCCCTGGTTTTGTCAGGGGTAATGACTGCGGTTTCAGTGATTTAAGTGCCAAGTCCAGTGGATCAAACTCCGTCTCATTTGCAACCTTTCTTAATTTTACGCCTTTTGCGTTGGGAACGATAGTTTCTGGGCTTCTTTTGAAGTTCCACGAGGGATGAGTTCATTGGCAGCCTTCTTCAGATTAGCTCTGTTTTCAGATGAAACAGGATCTTCCACAGTATGCCTTTTTTCTGCTTCCCTACTCATACCAGCATCCTTGCTTGGTACAGCGTTTGTGGTGGGAAGATCCCTAACAACATTGCTGGAGCTAAGTGTAATATCTACCTCTGAGAGAACTGACGCTGAAAGCTTTGAAGCATCAATACTAGAAGTACTCTTCTTCAGAGTGACCTGTGAGCTGCTTTTGTTAGGTGGAAGAGTTTTATTGATAGTACTTGAATGGGACTTATGCAGACTAGGTAAATTCTTCAATGATTCCTTTTCTGTCTCATCCACTGTTAGGTGCACCATGTTATCTAGTACTTTGCCAACAGCATCAACAGGTTCAAGAATCTGGCATTCATTTGCCTTGGCAACAAGGCGTGAGATTTGTTCTGCTATTTGCTCGATGTCAACATCATCTGAATTGAAAAAAGGACGGGAAATATGAATTGCATCACCTGAGAAAAATAATTCTAAAATGCCAATCAGAAACTATGGACAAGCAGGAAACCACTTACCAGATGATAGGAGACGTCTGATTTCCTGGACTGCCAGGGAACAGGCGTCACTCTTTGATCCTTGTAAGATGTCTAGCAAAGCCTCTACTGCTCCTCTCCAGTATACAACAACAACTTTTAGTTGTGACCTTCCCCAATCAATGAAATCACGAAGCCATTTATGATCAGATACGTCTTTTAAAGTTCCTCTAGTATCAAATGACTCTTGACGGCTTACTCTAAGTTTTCCCAGAACGACAGGAAGAATCTCAAGCAAACGTACACATGTCATCTGCTAAATTAGATAGAATAGAACTTTAGCCAAGGAAACCAGACTCAACTCGTACGAAGCACATACGGCTCAAAGCTGACAACTAAGGACAGTAGAATAAAAACAAGCAATCAAAATATCACCAATCATCACCACGAGAACTTTCAAACAATACCTGGCAAAGACTTTGATGGATGAAAGCTTTCCCTCAACTAAACACTTTCTTATCGCACTCCACGCAGTTTCCGCCAGCAAGTAGTGAAACTTCAGCAATTCCGAGCTAGCACCCAAGGGATATGTGCCCTCACTCACAAGCAAAGAATTTAAGTCAGGTTGCCTCAAAAAAAAACCCTGCCGAACTCTTCACCCCATCAGTATTGGCCACATACTCTTCCCTCAACAACTTAAATAATAAAAAGAAAAAATGGTGCAGGATCTGAAATCCCTGTAGGACAGAGCTCAAATGGACCTCTGGTATTTGAGAGCAGAGAAACTTCAGCCCACAAGACAGACCTCTGGTATTTGAAACATGTTCCAACGTAGACTTTCCAAACTGCCTTATATTCTGTTAAGAAAACAACACTAGACTTTGCTCAACTTTACACACAGTTGAACCAAATAAAGAATTATAAATATCAAAAATGAAGCTTTCTGAACCAACTTTACACACAGTCCAACAATCATTTCAGGTCGTTACATACATCATCTGGGTCTGAAAGAGAAAGAATGAAGCTTTCTCCCATCCCTGGTACCCAGGTCCACTGTTTTCGACATCCTTCACTCATTTGGAGCAGATAACAAGTGGTCAATCTACAAAATTAAAGTATTAAAACCCAAAAGCCTCACTAGTAAAAAGCATTATAGAGACTTAACAGCTTTTCTATGACAACAGTGAAATGGAAAAGTACCTCTTTAATGTTTGTATTAACATAACACACATCTTTGATACATTCACAGAGTTTAGACTCCTTTCCTGGTCCCTCATCATCAGATCCTGTTGCTACCTTCCATCCAAGCGTGCCTTTGATTTCAACAGCAAAAGATGAAAGCCAAGTTTCTACATCAACTGTCTTTTTATCAATCTTTTCAGATTCCACCAAACAAAAACGTGACTGAGACCAAAATACTGCTTGGGATAGCGATACTGGAAGGTTTAACAGATTGGTATTTGTAAGCGTAGCAATCCACAGCATCGGAATGCACATCCACTCTTTGCATTCCTCAAGAGTAATTTTGCTCTGTTGGGTAAAGTCACTCCAAGGTTGATCACTTACATCTTCGGCAGTACGGGAAAAGGGAACAGTATTGTCATCATCATCATTTTGCACCTTAGTGCCCATATATTTACCAGTATTAGTATGTAGCAGCGAAACTAGTAAGGCTGCTGCATCAGATACCAAGATAGCTTAGACAAGATCAATAGCCGGTTGTCGCAATGAAATATGAAGTGAAGAATCTTTAAATGACGACACAAGAGATGGGCCCCTGTCAAATCAGTCAACTATCATGCGATGTCTATGAGAAAACGTATTGTACTTATCTAACATACAAAAATGAATGGAAGATACATTGAATACACCACTGAAAAAGACATGCTGCAAGCATAATTTTGTGATCTTTATGTCTTCTCCACATAGGATTATCACGATAACAAGCATCTAGAAATAGCAACATGCAAATGGCGGGGGGAAAACACAGCTAATATATATATATATATATATATATATATATATATATATATATATATATATATCAAAACCAAGGATGAAAGAAAAGCTAATTCTTCATGTAACATTAACAGACACAACAAACAGCTGCAAAAGAAAAGATAGGCCCAGCTATGCTAACCACATGTGTGCACACTCAAAGGGAGGGCAAGGTGGGTTCATCTTGTAACCTCTGAGTACAATAAGAAGAGCAATCTGAAAATAAAATCCAAAGTTTGGTGAAGAGAAGAAAAAAAAAGAGCTTCATTCCAAGATAAAAATTGTCATAGAAGTGTGTTAGTGAATACAAACTAGAACTACCTTGTGACCAATCCTTCTTGCTAAAACACTGAAGTTACTGCTGACTGGGACTTGATGAAGAAGAAAGTAGAGAAAGTGTCTACGTTGCTTTTCATGCTCACCATCTCACAAAGCCTCAAAAGACTGGACAAACATGATATGCATAATATGGCACGGTAAGTAAATCGAAATATGAGTATCTTTTGGCAAAGATATCAATAAACTGAATGCATCTGTAAACCTAGAGAAGACAGAAAAGAAAAACAAACGTCAGGGCGGACTGAAATGTGACCAATGTAATAGCCGAATTGTGTCTGATTTTCTGATTTTAATCGATGTAACAATGAACAATCTGTCAGAGCAAGCGAGAGATATAGAAGAACCATTGTTCTTTGCGCTGGTTAAGAAACGGTACTGTAGAAGGATCAGAATCTTCATTCTCCTCTTCGTCCTCAATTCTTCTCCACCGGCTCAAGAGCTCTCCACTTGAGGATACTGTACTCGACATTTACTATTGTCAATTTAAACAGCGATGAAACAAAAGTCCAACAAAAGGCGTAGGCAAAACTTCCGGCGACGGAAGTTAGGGTTTCTGAAGAACGGAGGAAAACAGGAGAACCAATTTCAAATGCCTTAATTCGAATTTCTGGCCTCCTCGACTTCGCTTTGCAGAGGCGAACCAATTTGAAAGCCCTTACTATTTGCGTAGTGGGAAAAAAAAAAAAAAGCGAGCGTAAGAAAAAGCAGCAAGACGACATCTTTATATAGCTGGAGGAAAAAAAAAACTAAAATGGGCCTATTGGGCTTTCGTTTGAAGTGCCATCGTACGTTGACAAATTGAAAATAAGCCCCTTGTATTATATTACATCTGTTTAAACAATTACTCCGTCTCTTTCTCGCGTTCTGCAACTCCTCTTTCGATTTCAGGTGATTGATTTGATTAGGGTTTTGAGTAATTCATGCTTCAGCTTCGAGTATTGTTTCTGTCTTTTTTCTTTGAATGGGAATCATGGAGAGTTTGCTTCGGGGTTATGGATTCTCTGTTGATTTTTAGGGTATACACTATAGATCTGCTAAAGCTTTTTGCGAATTACACGATTTATGTTATGGCTCCTAATTCGTTTCCATAAGCTTGAATCGTGTTCAATTCTTAGGTCTAGTATCTTTGATCGATTCACTGGGAAGGAAAGTATGCTTAACAGATTGATCATTTATTTGTATTGATCTGAGCATGCTTAATAATGTTGGAGCTTTATAAAATAATATTGGTTTTTCTACTGCTGTTTTACTCTCCTGTTGCTTAGGGGATAGTTTTGCCTTACCAATGTTTCAAGAAGTCGCCAATTTTTAAGCTTTCAGACTTTAAAATCTGAAAATAACATCCTTGGCTTCCAATTTGTATAAATCTATGTGTATGCTTTTATGTTCTTGCTGTACAATGTGTCATAAAGTCTGTTTTTGAATAATCCCACCAATGAGAAAATTTCAGACTTCAATGTCTAGAAATCTCATTCTTGGATTGCAATATGTAATTCTAAATTTATGTTCTTGTGGTACTGTGATCTTACTATCAGCCAAGAGATGTCAGCATACGAGAATGTGATTGGTGGGAAACTAAAGCTAAAAGGGAAGGCTTTGGATGTGAAAGCAGGTGGAGTAAAGAAAAAGAAGAAGAAGCATAAGAAACAGGAAGAAGAAGCTGTTAAACTTACCGAACATGAACTCATAGAAGGTAAGACATGACCATTCTCTTCTCGTAACAATGACTTAAATGTTCCTTACATTCGACAAAGGAAACTTATTACGTTCTTGATTGCCGAAATTGGGTTTGAGTATAGGAGAAAGCACAGAAGCATTGGGTGAATTAATTGAAGGAGAAGAAGATGAAGAAGCAGGTGGGAGTGAAAAGGCAAGCGAAGATGCGAAGTTTCAGCACGACGATGATCACTTAACACCTGCAGAAAGACGTTACATAGAGCAGAAACAGAGATTGGATGTCCAGAAGCTAGCTAAGGATCTCTCTC
>JAKUCM010007896.1:0-19298 GCA_023374145.1 Lepidium sativum
GTTGTTGTGGATGGTCTAATGTATTATGTAAAATCATTTGAAAACAAGTTTACAATTTGAGTTGCTTTCATATTTTAAATTCATAGTTGGAAATTTAAGTAAAATTACAACTTTCCTATTGGTCATTGTCATAGTGGCACCGTCATAGTCATACAGACATACTTATAACCAAATATTTGGAAACTAAATTATTGAGTTTGTCTTTTGTTACAGCTATTTTTTACTTGTTCCACGACAAATTATCCTTTTCTGTATTGTGTTTAGGTTTAGTATTCAATTCAGTTTCTTATATTCACTAAAACTCATTTGGATAATTGGTTATCCGAATAAAAATATCAAAATAAAATTATCATAATTTATTGAATAAGTGTTAATTAATTCATTATTATTATTTAACTATTATCGTCACACCATAAGTTAGTAGATGTCCAAAATTTTGTATTATAGTTTTGATTAATTTGCTTTTTACTATAAAAATAAAAAAATTTCACCAACAAATAATTATTGTGTTAATATTGATTAAATTTAAACTAAATAATCAAAAATTATCGAGTAATCTAAAATTATAAGAAAATTAATTTAAAATTTAGTAATTGCTTACAGAAACCGAACATAAACCAACTGAATATATATTCTTTATCATTTGCCTACTTTTATCAATTTTCAAATTTTCTGAACTCAAACTAAATTAAAACCATTTAACGGAATGTCATGTCTAATTGTGTTTTGTAAGTAAAATTGTAAAATAACGTTGGGTCTCCCGAAATTTTCTAATAAACAAATAAAAATGGACAGCTAATGCATTATTAGCCTATTTTATGAGGACAAAACATTGCAACTCTTAGCCTAAGTGCCTCAACAAATATAGTAATGAAACACACATGATCTTCAACATGTTACTCATATCACAAAAGAGCTTTTTCATGTGGTTTCATATTCAATGATGGTACTCTTAATAACAAGCCTATATTTTTAATTAAATTACTCCAAACCCAATATAGCTTAGCACTTAATAATAAAAGGAAAAAATGGGTTATAACACAAACGTAAAGGCCCAGATGAGATTCCAACAATGCAAAATTCGGCTCAGACATAGCCTAAGTGCCTCAACAAATATAGTAATGAGACACACATGATCTCCAACATGTACTCATATCACAAAAGAGCTTTTTCATGTGGTTTCAGAATCAATGATTGTACTCTTAACTAGTTCTGAGAATAAATATATGTATTTCTCGTGAATATTTGGATCCATGTCCAAAAATTACTCTGAAAAATAGATACAAATAATAAATTTATGTATTTAGCGGATACAAATACGTGTACTGAAAAAAATTAGACGGATATCAAGATATTCAGATCTGTATTTAAATCCATTTATAATTTGTAACTTAAGTCCATTAAGATTTCATACTGCTTTACTTTTATCGTAATATTGGCAAAACCTATTATTCTAACATGCGAAAATAATCAAATTCATTCACACACTAAACTTCAATTTCTTTGAATCTATTCTTTTTCCTCGCTGAACTTTACCAATCTACTTTCTAGATTCAAATATGAACTTCTCTTTTTCTTTATATTAAATGCTATTGAGAGATTTAGGCTTTTGATTTGAAACAAAACCTAAATTTTTGAAGTTTGTTTTTGATTGAACTATTTATTCTCACATAAGTTTGGTTGATCTATCTGTTTTGACGTTCAAAAAGTTGAAGTACACGAAGACTGGTCTGAATTTCATGGACTGAATTTGTTTTTTTTTTCAGTTTAGTTATCGATGCTTTTAGGATTTGTGAATCTAAGAATTGGGGTTTGTTAAATCTGTAATAATTGTTATTTGCTGATTTGACTGTTTGATTCTTTATGTTTCTTTGTTCTTCATGTTTTTAGCTGTTTTGTTGTTTGTCATTATGCTTTGTGTTTGTTTCTTAAGTAGTTTTGCTATGATGTTTCATTGTGATTTGTTGTTGATCACTTTGTAGAACTACATTCAATTCATGAAGTTTCTGCTTAAAATTTTTAGTGGTCGAATTGTGGACTGATTTGTTTTATAATAATTATTAATTGTTTTACGATTTGTGATATATTATTATATTTGAGTTTGCAAGATGGGTGAATTAGGTTTATAATCAAATGGTTTATAATAATTAAGTAAATATCATGTAGGTTTTAATTAAGTCCATGATACCTACGAGTGATAAACATGATGAAACGACCCATATGTTAGGCAACTAACATACACTTAAGAAGAAGTAGAAATATCTTTTTGAGATAGAGCAATTAATGATACCATTAATAATCCCATTGACTGGGTTGGACTATTTATTTATTTTATTATAAAAACTTTTAGCTATATTGTATAATATTTATAGATTATAATTTTATATAAATAAAAATAAATATTAACTCATAATTACCATAGGATATGATAATAAATTGATGGCAAGAACAAAAACAAATATACATTATGAATCCATTTAACCTAACATACAACGATATATTTAGCTGATAATAAAATAATAACAAAATATATTTATGAGTGATTTGCTATATTATAGCGGAATTAAGTTGTAATTATTGAAATAGAGCAAATGTTTGTAAATTATTATAATAGTTTTTTAAATTTAATATATACTATTTTGCCCTTTTCTAATGAGAAAAAAAGTAATTACCGAAAATACCATTAATGAAATTTGCCACGTAATCGATCAACTCTACCACACTATGGGTGAAGTCTACCACACGTTGAATGAACTCTACCACACGTTGGTTGAACTCTACCACACTATGGGTGAAATCTACCACACGTTGGATGAACTCTACCACATGTTGGTTGAACTCTACCACACTATGGGTGAACTCTACCAAACTAAACTGAACTCTACTACACTAAAATGAACTCTACCACACTATGGGTGAACTCTACCACACTAAACTGAACTCTACCACACTAAAATGAACTCTACTACACAAAAATGAACTCTACCACACTATGGGTGAAATCTACCACACTAAACTGAACTCTATTACACTAAAATGAACTCAACTACACGTAACTGAATTCTAGTGTAATATATTCCGTCGGGTCGTTTTCAAGATAGTTTTTTAACTTTTAAACGTGTTCTGATCTGGGTGAAATTTTGTGGGAAGTTTCGTGACACAGTGTTCTTCAGATCCAACGGTGGGATTATGGTTTCAACGGCTGGTTTTTGAGATATTTTGATGTTTTCATGGCTAGTGTATTCTGTTCCGTCGGGTCATTTTCAGAAGAGTGTTTGAATGTTCAAACGTGTTCCGGTCTGAGTGAAATTTTGTCGGAGGCTTCGTGACAAAGTGGTCTTTAGATCCAACGGTGGGTTTATGGTTTCAATGGCTAGTTTCTGAGATATTTTAATGTTTGCTGCTACTCGTTGGTTGAACTCTACTACACATTGGATGAAGTCTACCACACGTTGGATGAACTCTACCAAGCTATGGGTGAACTCTATCACACTAAACTGAACTCTACTACATTAAAATGATATCTACTACACGTAAGTGAATTCTAGTGTAATATTTTCCGTCGGGTCATTTTCAAGACATTGTTTGAACCTTTAAACGTGTTCCGATCTGGGTGAAATTTTGTGGGAAGCTTCATGACGCAGTGTTATTCAGATCTAATAGTGGGATTATGGTTTCAACGGCTGGTTTTTGAGATATTTTGATGTTTTCATGGCTGTTCGCTGATCTTGGTTGAGATTGGTGGAGTTAGAAATTCTAGTGTATTATGTTCCGTCGGGTCGTTTTCAAGATAGTGTTTGAACCTTTAAACGTGTTCCGATCTGGGTGAAATTTTGTGGGAAGCTTCGTGACACAGTGTTCTTCAGATCTAACGGTGAGATTATGGTTTCAACGGCTGGTTTTTGAGATATTTTGATGTTTGCTGCTACATGTTGGTTGAACTCTACTACACATTGGATGAACTCTACCACAGTAATGGTAGAGTTTGGATGAACTCTACCACACGTTGGATGAACTCTACCGAGCTATGGATGAACTCTACCAAGCTATGGGCGAACTCTATCACACTAAACTGAATTCTACTACACTTAAATAAACTCTACTACACGTAAGTGAATTATAGTGTAATATTTTCCGTCGGGTCGTTTTCAAGATACTGTTTGAACCTTTAAACGTGTTCCGATCTGGGTGAAATTTTGTGGGAAGCTTCGTGACACAGTGTTCTTCAGATCTAACAGTGAGATTATGGTTTTAACGACTGGTTTCTGAGATACTTTGATGTTTGCTGCTACACGTTGGTTGAACTCTACTACACATTGGATGAACTCTACCACAGTAATGGTAGAGTTTGGATGAACTCTACCACACGTTGGATGAACTCTACCAAGCTATGGATGAACTCTACCAAGTTGTGGGCGAACTCTATCACACTAAACTGAACTCTACTACACTAAAATGAACTCTGCTACACGTAAGTGAATTCTAGTGTAATATTTTCCGTTGGGTCGTATTCAAGACAGTGTTTGATCCTTTAAATTTGTTCCGATCTGGGTGAAATTTTGTGGGAAGCTTCGTGACACAATGTTCTTCAGATCCAACAATGGGATTATGGTTTCAACGGATGGTTTTTGCGATATTTTGATGTTTTCATGGCTGTTCGCTGATCTTGGTTGAGCTTGGTGGAGTTATGAATTCTAGTGTATTATGTTCCGTCGGGTCTTTTTCAAGACAGTGTTTGAACTTTCAAACACGTTCCGATCTGAGTGAAATTTTGCGAGAAGCTTCGTGACCCAGTGATCTTTAGATCCAATGGTGGGATTATGATTTCAACGGCTAGTTTCTGAGATATTTTGATTTTTTCATGGCTGGTTTCAAAGTCATTCATACAAAATCGAGAAACCCATAAAAGGAAAGAAGAAGAGGAAAAAGACGGCCAGGACGGCGACAAGAAAAAGAAGAAGAAGAGGAAGTAGACGAGAAATAAAAAGAAAGAGAAAAAAGAGAAGAAAAAGAAGAAAATGAGAAGAACGATAGAATAAGAAGAAGAATACTTTAAAAAAAAATTAAAAGGATGTAATTGTAATTACACCATTTGTTTCATTTTTTTCCAACAAAAACTATTTATGTAATTAGAGCATATTTTTGCTCTATTTAAGCAATTCTTTCTATATTTATATTAATATTTAACATGTAAGAAATACAATTTTCCTTACGAACTAAATTCATGAAAAATAAGAGAGATTTCACAATAACTAAAAAAGAACAAATGAAAATTAGATGAACTTAACAAAAATTACTTAACATATAACATTTTCGAATTAGTAATTTAACGACTAATAAGTGTCAGTTTTTTGTTTTATCGTTAAAATCTTTTCACTTGCCTGAAAATAACTTAGTTTATCTTATTTTTATGTGTAGATGGGTCCAACTAAGGATACTCCAAAATCAATACAAGGAGGCCATGAGTAGCAAATTTGATTTAGTTATATGGCTCATTATCCTCTTAAATCACAATACATTTGTTGTTCTTTAACGTAGTTTTATTTTTGTCGGTGGTCAAAGTTGAGTAAAGTCAAACCTACCCCGAGAAAAGTGACTGATAGATGTTCCGATTTTGTGATATCAAAGCCGGAATAATAAAAGTGGTAAGTCTCTAGTGTCGTCAATGAATACGTCAATAAGAAGAATTAAAGGAAGCAAGTGGCTTTATTCGGGAGGGTCCACTAATGCGTCCTCAATGACGTCCACCTCCATAAGAGGAAACAACACACTTGTATTCCTAATTCTCTGATCAATCAATGTGTAAATAAATGACTTCATGTGATATTATATCCATCTATCTCCCACAATATCTGGAGACTTGACAGAAAAAGAAAAAAAAAAGCAATCACAGACTCAATAATCCACCGTAAGAAATCTATGGAAATGGAAAACGAAGTAGCAAAACAGAGTATTCCTCTCCTCACGCCTTACAAGATGGGAAGATTCAATCTTTCTCATAGGTATGTTTGGTTTTCGTTTTGCTGAGGTACTTGATGAGATTCCCAATTGAATTGCTTACGATAAGAATCTTTTGATCAATTTGTTTTGGTTTATCCAGGGTTGTTCTAGCACCATTGACGAGACAGAGATCATATGGAAACGTTCCTCAGCCTCATGCTATTTTGTATTACTCTCAGAGAGCAACACCAGGAGGATTTCTTATCACTGAAGCCACTGGAGTTTCAGATACAGCTCAAGGGTAAGCTGAGAATTCTTTATTTGTTGGATTGAAGAAAGTGTTTTTATGTAATGGGTTTTTGATTTGATGCGTCCTACATTTGTCTGATTTGGTCTTGAAAAGGTATCAAGATACTCCTGGGATATGGACTAAAGAGCATGTGGAGGCATGGAAGCCAATAGTTGATGCTGTTCATGCTACACGCGCCACCTTCTTCTGTCAGATATGGCATGTTGGTCGTGTTTCTAATACTGGGTTTCAGCCAAATGGTCAAGCTCCCATCTCTTGTACTGACAAGCCATTGACGCCTCAAATTCGTTCTAATGGCATTGATGAAGCCCTGTTTACTCCTCCAAGACGACTGAGTATCGATGAAATCCCCGGCATTGTCAATGATTTTAGGCTTGCTGCGAGAAACGCTATGGAGGCTGGTAAGGAATTCAGGAACTAAGCATTTAAAGGATTGAACAAGCGTATTATATGTGTGTGTCCTTGAATGTGTGTTGTAATTGTAGGCTTCGACGGAGTTGAGATTCATGGAGCTAATGGCTATCTGATCGACCAGTTCATGAAAGATATGGTGAATGATAGAACAGACGAGTACGGTGGATCATTGGAAAAACGTTGCAGATTTGCACTAGAAATAGTTGATGCAGTGGCCAAGGAGATTGGACCAGATCGTGTTGGAATCAGACTCTCTCCTTTTGCAGATTACATGGAATCAGGAGACACTAATCCAGGAGCATTGGGGATATACATGGCAGAATCTCTAAACAAACACGGAATCCTCTACTGTCATGTGATTGAAGCTAGAATGAAAACAATGGGAGAAATAACAGCGTGTCCTCACACGCTAATGCCAATGAGGAAAGCCTTTAAGGGGACATTCATCTCCGCAGGAGGTTTCACGAGGAAAGATGGGAATGAGGCCGTGGCAGAGGGACGAACCGATCTTGTGGCTTATGGTCGTTGGTTTCTGGCCAACCCGGATCTTCCTAAGAGGTTCCAAGTAGATGCACCTCTCAATAAATACGATAGACCCACGTTTTACACTTCTGATCCTGTCGTGGGATACACTGATTACCCTTTTCTCGAATCAACAGCTTAAAAGTCGTTATGAGTTCTGTTATGTTTCCCTTTTTCATGTAATAAGATTCTGGCATAACGTTGTTGCAGTTCAAACATATTATCACAAAAGAACTTGTTCTTTCAACATCAAAATCATTTTCTTTTAACAATCTCAAATTCACATTATATTCCCAAAAACCAAAGAAAAAAAATGAAATTTACATAACGGCACACAACAGCAATATCAACTATCTATATGCTAATATGACAATATGGTAAAAGCAAGAAACTGCTAGACCTCTTGACCTTACTTGAATCAATCAGAGCCAGTCGAAGTGTGTTTCCCTGCACCAGGTGGAGGTGCGGGTCTTGGGAAGTAATAGTTGAATTGTTCATCTCCGAGTTTGACTTCTTCCACGTAAGGGCTTTGTGGTTCCTAAGGTTGCAGAACAAGAAAACAGTTTACATTCGATTATAAACTTTTTCTAAGAGACTATGACTATATCAGAGTGTTTCAGCTAAGCTCAAAAGCATGAATGTTGGGTCTATCTAACACATGTCAGCTAAGCATTCTCCATTGTTGAAGTTGGAGAGATTGGTTTGGTGAAACGGAAAGATCAAAGATAAGCAAAAGATTCAGGTGAAATGGTATACCTGAGGACCAGCGGTGGAGCGTGACGCTTCTTTAGATTTTGGTGATGTAGAGTTATCATCACTTTCATTTTCGTTTAGTTTTTGAGGTTCACTATTTGCAATATGATCACTCTCACTAGCTGTTTTTGCTCTCTGTTATGAGGGAAAAGTTAATCCCTTTGATTGATCAATATGTTTTTTCTTAATTTTTCAAATCACAGGTGAACAAATATGACCAGACTATAAGAAGGAAATGAAACCAGATTTACCTGGAAGATCCTTCCCAGAGTTTTCAACCCTCTTGCTCTTGCACGAAGGTCCTCTCTTTTGGCTTCCGGATCTTGAAGAACCTAGATAAAATAAATCATTCAGTATAAGTTTACAAACCAAAGAAATCTAACCAAGTGGCCAAAAAGTGACGATTATTGTTTACCAGCTGACAAACACGGTAAAGAGTGGCTTCGATATCAGCAACATTGAGCTTCCACAGTGAATCAACCATCACTTTTTTATGGGCCTGAAGGTATTCCTCAAGCTCCTCCTCGGTATAATTCCCTTCAACATTTAGATTCCTTTTCATTTCCTCCTGCAGCTGGAACAATGCGTATGCACCTAGGATGACAGCAAACAGCCAGGAAGCGAAAAATGAAATCATTACATGCCTTGCTTCCTAAGAGAGAAGAGCACATTCTAGAAATCTAATAAGAGAAGTATTCATTTAGTTTCTTTTTTATTAGCAGTTAATTAAAATCCAACCTGTTGCAGCTGTCACTTGGGATTTGATGAAGTGACCTTTGCTCCTAAACCATTCAGCAACAAATGGTACTCCAAATTTCTTCCCAAGCTCTTTTGCTGCTTGTCTTGCATATACATACCCAATTGTATTCAACATATCCACACCATAAGCTGAAGAAGATCCAAATAGATGGTAGGAAAGAGTTGATATTGATTAAAAGAGAAAGCATCATACAGAACAGGGACCAATCCACAGAATATATTTACCAGCACTTGAGAGTCTTGCTACTTCAGCTTCAGCGTTACTGATAAATTCGTCTTTGTTGATCACATATTCATGAAGTCGGTCTTTAAGAATTTGAGCAAGCTTGTCTTCTCTTTCTTTTTGTACAGCCTGAAGCAAAACCACAATTCGAAATCTTATCAAGTTCTGTACAAGTAAAACTTGGCTTGACTCTTGAGCATGGGACATGCCAAAATTTACCTTCATTTTTTCTTGTAACTTTTTGTTATCAAACTGATCCCCTTCAGTTTCGATATTAAGAGAAGCCATTGATGCCATAGCAAGCTGTCCTATATACCCTTCAAAAAGTTCGCTACCGAAAAGCATTGCAAATATCGCTGCAGGATCGATTATTGCATCACTGAAAGAACAAACACAAACAAGTAAGCAGCGACAAAAAGGAACGACACTTTTTTGCACCGAGAAAGATCCATGGCATTATACTCTAAAAGTTAAAAAGACTAACGTTGAGATCCCTGACTTCCCACATGCATCATAAGCTTGACGTTGTCCAGAGTCACTTAGCACTTGATAGGCCTCTCCTAACACCTGAATAAGAAGTCATGTAAACCATATATAGAACATTAGATAAACAAAAGAGAAATTCCAAAGGATTTCTAAATGATGAACTTATCCCGCAGTAAGGAAGCTGTTATCTACCTCATGCACTAATCAGAGAATGAGATAGAACCTAAAAGTCCAAAGTAATCTTGCAGAGAAAACTAGGTACTAATGATCCTCAGAACCATCCTCTATGTTACAATACACAAGCTGATCACCAAAGAGTTTTCCCTGAACTTTATTCCCAGAACAGAAATATTTGAAGGTCTTTCTTTATCAAAGTTTCAAAATCTGAACTTGCCTGGAATTTTTGTACTGCTTGAGGATCTTCTGGATTCCTATCTGGATGAACTTGGCGTGCCTGTGTATATCAACAAAACGAAGTAACAATCACTATACCATGAAAGACTTACAAACTTGAAACTGGAATTGCAGAGATTACAAAAGCTATAATCTTACTCAAGATTCGTGAGAGCTTGAATCGTCACTTCCCAAAATCAAATGCTAATCAAATCACCGAACTCAAATAACATAACCAAAAACAGAAACCCTGTTCTCAAGGAAGATAAAAATCGAACCTTGATGTAGTAAGCTTTCTTGATCTCAGATTCAGTAGCAGTTGGGAGAGAGAGAGACACATCGTAGTACTCCGTTTCCTTAACCATTTATAATTTATGATCACAAAATCTAAATTCTCACTAGAAAGCTCAGATCGTCGAAGATGGCAAATTAAGAAGTGAATAATTCACAAGCAAATCTCTCTCTCCGAAAAGTAAAACACTTTCACGGGCCGTCGACGAGAGAATTCAATATCAACCGCAAGCTTTTGCTCTTTCAAGTTACTTTCGCTTGGTTGGGTCAAAGTAGAAAAAGTCTTTAACTTTTCTTCAAGGTTTCGTTTTTATTTGAATTGACAAAAGCCAATTTATATATTCTCTCCACGCGGTTATTCGTCAGCTCTGATTGGGATTTTTTCCTTTTATATTCCATTGATTCTTCTTATAATAATTCCTGTCCTTTTTTTTCGCAGATTCGACTCTTCATTAATCTTATAGATGAAGGATCCAAGCCGACATAAATGATATGAAAAGAGAAGATAAGTCACTTACCAATATATTTGGAAATTCAAAGCATTTTCAGGGAAATTATGTCCCCAATTTTGTAAAATGTAATAAAGAACACGTTTTGATACAGTAACCAATACATTTAGAGATGTTAAGCGGGTTTCGAAGCTCATTCTTGTTTAAGGTTCAATGAGTTTTATTTGGTCATCACCATTTGCTGGTTCCAAAGCTTTGGCCTTTGTGTCCTGTGGTTTGATGGGAGTGCAAGCGATGTTCTTTATTACACTAGAGTAGAGATCAAACTCTGCCTTGAGTTTATTACAGCTTGCCTGTATCCATTTTTCCGCTACACTTGTTGCTACACTGTCTTGGCTATCTCTTTCATGCTCTTCAATGGCTGGTCTTATCTCATCGTACAACGACGAAAGCCGTGTTACTGCTTCCTTCTTCACCTCCTGCATTAAGAATTTCCAAAACATATCACTTACTGATCAATATTTGAGAGGTTTTTTTGAATTTGTAGCTGTCAGCTGGATAAAGTCCTTTACCTCATATTTGAGAACTTCATCTTGAGCTTCTTTGGTTGCTAGTAGCTGAACCACATTCAATATGTCAACATGCTTCTGAGCAGCATTCTTTGTCTTTCCGCCAGTAAATGGCCTGCCTCTTTTCTTCGGAAGAGATTCAGACTTAATCTTGTTACTGTTAATGCGAACACGTGATACAATTGCAGTCTTCTGCGACAAATCTTGTTGTAAATCTTGTGAGAGCAGCTTCATGTCTTCAGCGGGTTCGGTCTTAACAGTTTCTGTGACAGTATCTTCCTCCATAGGAATTGAACCTGATTGCTGAACAATCAGTGTAGTAGACTCCAAATGATTCTCTATTGAGATATCTTTCTCTTCATTTGTGTTAAGCTCGTCATTCTTAGACGGCTCAGATGTAAGCTCGTCATTCTTAGAGAGCTCAGATGTAAGCTCGTCTTCTGCAGAATCATAGAGTGGGATCTTATCAACTGAATACCTGGAGACAAACAAAAAAAACAAAGAGAGGGGCTAAAAATTTTTCCAGTACAAGGTAAGAGTCTATGACCATCTTTATACCGCATAAAGAATGTGACAAGGAAAGTACCTATCGTCACCATCCTCCCATACATATGTATCTTCCTGAAAATGGTAGAAAGGCACTAGATTAGGAATTTACCAATAATGACAAATATACTATTAAGATGACATTGTAAGGACTTGCCTGAAAGCCACGAGACTTAGCACCAAGAAAACCAGAACATGTGACTGCACCACACAGACAACGGACTTTGGCACCACCATACCACTCAAAATTATAGTCATAAGCCAATTCGGTCCAGGGAGAGATGTTATCTTTAGCAAAGATTCCAACCCTAACTTCTCCCAGAACATTCCACTTCCTCGTCTCACAGTTTGGTTTACTGCAGGAACATAGATAAAGGAAATAGTAAGGACAATAATATATATATGGATTTCTCTAAGGCATGTTAAAGTCCAGTTGTTTGTTTTACCATGAATGATTTATAAACCTGGCAAGGCTTCCCTTCTTAGTGGCATCAATAGCCTCAGATGCATTAAGAGATATTATGTATGCATCCTTAACACCTACCAATGTAACAAACAATTTAAATATCACCTAGAGTATTCCAACAAAACTTTCATCATCTCTATATAGTTTCTACTCACCATGAGTTTCATAAGTTTGAGCCCTACGCTTTGCTTCTTTCCATGATATTACTTCTCCACAGTACTCAATTATGAACTGTCCTGCCTGAATCATAGCATCAAATACAACCAGTTATTTGCTCATACCCAATTGAATAATCATTTTAGAAAAGAATACAGAAGCCATATAATCTCTAATTTGCTCACTTGCAATACAACAATGAAGAGTGATAGGAATTCCGATAAACCTTGGTAACAGTATCAGAAATGTTAAAGAGCAACAATAAGCTTGAGTGTGCACCTTTATGTCTTCCACAGCCACTAGTCCCCAACCACAACCTTCAGACTTAATCAACTTCGTTTTGGCGTATTCACATTTTTGGAACTTCTGTAACCGGCAAAGCATGTAAAACTACTAAGTAACATAATTTTAACTGAACAAGTTACATATTAATCCCACACCAGTTCACACACGGCCTTCCAAAGATATCACCAAGCTTTAAGGCAATTGTTCTGGATTTTGTTGCTGATAGCTAGAATCAAAGTGATCCTAGGATTACTGTACAATCACCCTCCGCTCTTAACATCAAAACAATAGAAGCAAACATCTTAACTCGTTTACCTGATTCTTACAATAAACACCACAAGGGCAGTATCCAGGTGTACATTCCGTGTTGGTAATCACATTCAGGCATCTCTCACCACAAGCACTGTCAGGATCTCCAAAATCAAACTTGCATTCGCAGATAGAAATATCTTCTTCCTTCTGTTTCTTGTGTCTATAAGGGCAATGAAAAATGTGTACTTAACAACATTGAGAAGATTCATACTGAGAAGATAAACACCAAGAAAGCTATAAGCAAGCATCAAAACTGAAGAGTGTCAAATAAAAAAAAGTTTCTTACTTTCGATATGAGAAGTCATTTTGATATATGTGTTCATATTGTGGCAGCTCATCTCCTTCTTGATCCTTTACACAAAACCTTATGTGTCAATTGGCGAAATTCACATATATGCAAAACAAATGAATATAAAGCTACAAATCAAAATCGAAATATACCCAAATACAGGGTTTTGGAAACAATTATCACTTACAGGATCACAAGAAAATTGCATACTTTCCACGATTCTCCCAAACTTTTCCCGCACTCAGACTCAGAGCCTAATATAGGTTTTTATGGAAAACGCAGACAGTTAGGTTTATTAATCTATGGAAGATCAAAACAAAGCTTGTTAAAGGAAGATATTTTGTGAAGTAACGAAACCACAGTAAGCATATATATTTGAAATGGTGCTGGATATTGGTATCAGAAGAAAAATGAAGAAGCTTTACCCGAGAGTTTGAGAGACAGAACGAGGCCACGAGCGAGGAAGAACGATAGACGGCGTTGTTTTCTTTATTTAATTTTTTTTTTTTTTTTTACACGGCGTTAAGGAAAATTACATCACAAAAAAAAATTAAATTTTCTTTTATAAACAAATAACAATTAAGCAAGTGACATTTACCCTAGTGGCAGGTGATAAGTCTACAAGAGGCATGCACACTTACACATTTTGGGATCGAGTCCCTTGCTTGCATTTGCAAGAACTTGGCTAATGGGCCGGCTATTTATGGTTCAATGTTGAAAAAAAAAAAAAAGTAACAGTTAATCATTTTTGTTTTGTTTTAAGAAAATAGAAAAGAGCGACGGAGCGATCCCTGGAGCGATTGAGCAACAGAGCGATTTTAAGGCGCGACTTCCGACGGAGAGGTGGCTATTACGATTCGAGGTGGTGGGTACGGAGATTTCAGATTTGGTTACCTAGTCTCGCTAGGATTTTCGGATCAGATTCCGTCTAACTATAGAGCGATCTGGACGGGAGGGATCTGATACTTTTGATATCGTCGAGGGAGTGGTTCTCTGGTGGTTCAAGGAGCTTGGTCTGAGGACTTGGTTCAAGGAGGTTAGGCTCTGCTTTGTTGATTTTTACCCTAAAATGTATGGTTTTTTCGCTATGAGGTAGGGGATTCGTCTACGTAATTGTTGAAGTTAAAAACGCTTCAGAGAATTAGGTTTATGTTGATCAATTTGGACATTTATTGTTTATGTTGGGTGAGATTTCACTATATGGTTTTTGGTTGCATTGGATCTTTGTAATGGGGGAGCGAATTTAGGATTTGTGATAACATTACTTTCACAATCCTACATTTCGTCTTGATCCTGTGTTGGTGTTTTTTAGGTAATGGGGAGAGAAGTAATCCGATTTGGTTATCTCTACTCTCAGCTTTTCGAATAGGTTACTGCCTGACGGAGTGGTTGTTGAGCAACTACGAGTCAAGGTTAATTCATTGTTCAGATGGTAGTGCCATGTTCAAAAAAATTGTTTCTAGATTGATATATGGTCAGTCTTGTACATTAAGCTATTACTGTAGTTTGATGTTGATTTTCTGTGGGTTGTTTAGGGTGATGTGGTTTAAAGAGCCAGTACAGAGTTTACGAAATGCTGTCAATATGCGGTGCTTAAGCTCAGTATTGGATCATTAAAAAAAAAAAAAAAAAAAAAAAAAAAAAAAAAAAAAAAAAAAAAAAAAAAAAAAAAAAAAAAAAAAAAAAAAAAAAAAAAAAAAGAGAGAGAGAGTTGTCATTCCTCAAAGGCATAGTAAGAAGGGATTATTGATTAATTACTATCTGGCCTATTTTATTGGAGTAAATAAGATATTTTGGAATTTTAATCTTATCACGTTGGCAACTATTTCAAATTGGAACTTGAATTATGATCAGGGTAATCTAGTGATTGTATTGATAAGATACCGAAGGGATATGGATCATATCCCTAGTTTAGTGGAACAAATCAGTCGTTCCTCTAGGTATAGATGGGCCTATATAACCCTTTCATAACGCATAGGGTATGGTCAGTTTTGGTGATTGCGGTTTCAGGGTATAGTACTTATATCCTTTACCTTCTTGTCAGGTTGTGCGTTGGTGCTTTTGCTGAGAGAATGTCTCAGGTCAGTTCTCCTCCACGAAGGCTCAAAATCAAAATTCCTAAAATTGAGAATGTTGAGTTGTTGGCCATAACATCTAAAGTGTTAATGGGTCGTTGCCTCAACCCTGCGATTCGGAGTGTGGATACATTCTTGTTCCACATGCCATAGTTCTGGCATCTAGTGGGTAAGGTAAGTGGGTTGAACTTGGGGAATGAGCGTTTTCAATTTGAGTTTCAGTCTGAGACGGATTTAAAGGGAGTACTTAGTAATGGGTCGGTAAATTTTGATAATTGGATGGTGTCTTATGCACCGTGGAAGCCAATGGCTGATGTTGATTACCCGAACACCATTAGTTTATGGACCCGAGTTACGGGCATACCTTTTGAGTATATGGTAGAGGAAGTTTATAAATTGGTGGCTGCAGCTATTGGTATTGTAGTTAAAATTAAGGCTCCTAAGGGTCAGGTTTTAGTGGAATTTCCATGATCTAAGCCGTTAGTCTTTTCCTCCATTCTGGAATTTGAGGAAGGGAAGGAATCAAAGATAATGTTCAAATATAAAAGGTTAGAGGGCTTTTGTTCACTCTGTTTTCGCATGACTCATGATACATCAGTGTGTTATAAATCGAAACAGATGGATACAAGACCGCATGTTGAGAAAAAAGGTAGTATGTTTGTTCCTGTGAAGAATAAAAGCTTCAAGGGAGCTATACTAGGTGGTGGAGTTAATGTTCAGCCTTTGGGTACTAGAGGACCACGAGTGGGACCTAAGAGAGGTCGGATAGTGGGAAAAGAGAAGTCACAAGTAGCTGATCAAAGAAAAGTAGGCAGAGTGGAAGCAGGGTCGGAAACTAAATCGTTTAAAACAGTGAGACGACCTCTACTACAGGAGTTGGATGATTCACGGGTTAATAGCATTTTTCGTGGGTCTCAAGTAGAGACATGTAACAGTACACAACATGTTGAGTTGGCGGAATTGGAGACTGAGATGGGTGTCAACGAATTGGTTCTGGCCAAGGACCCGCTTGACTCTGAATTGGGTTTACATGGTGGCGACGATCAGTTGGAGACAGCGGGTTCAGAAGAGCTGCTGGTCGAGGATATGGAGGAGTCTGAGCTGGAAACAATGGCGTTTGAGGCAGTTGTGTGCTGTAGCCAAAACTTGTCTGATGTGGAAATGGCAAAAATCCATGAAAAATTTGCCAACAAACTCCAAAAGTGTAAAGAGGCCAGAGCAATCAAACCGCATCCTGGTCCAAGTACGGTATCTTCCAGGACATCAACTCTAATTCGTGGTGCTGGTACCAAGAAGATGTCGATCATGGCAGCTTTATCACCTCGAAAAACACCGAAGAGTTTTAAGGTGAAGGAGGGGAAGTTCAAGGACCAAGACAAAGGGTCTAAGAAGCTTTGATTTTTTAAATGTTTTTACAATCTTTATGTTGGAATTGTCAGGGAATTGGTAATAAAATTTCCATAGGTTATCTTTGGGATATTTGGAAAAGGTTCAAACCTGATTTTCTATTTTTGTCAGAAACAAAAATTTTATTTTTATTTTTGGAAAAAATTCAAATGCATTTGGGTTTTAGTTGTTTATCGACACTTGAACCAAACGAGTTAAGCGGTGGTTTAGCTTTGTTTTATAATGATAATTATAATGTAATTATTAATTATAAAGATAAAAATATGATAGATATAACATTAGAATTGAAAGGTGTTGTGAGTCATATGACTTTCATATATGGTGATCCAAGACAGAACGAGAGAGACTATGTCTAAGAACATCTAACTAGAATGGGTGTTAATATGATTTCACCATGAATGATTATCGGAGATTTTAATGAACTCACTGAAAATCATGAAAAGCAAGGTGGTGTTTTACGTAGTGCGATATCTTTCATGTCGTTTAATCAAATGCTCCGTGATTGTGGATTTATAAATTTTTCAAAAATAGGATACCAGTGATCTTGGAGAGGTGTACATAATAATGTGGTGATTCGCTGTATCCTTGACAAGGCCTTCAGCAATGTTGCTTGGCATGATCTATTTCCAAAATTTGAATTAGAGTATCTGGATATGATTGGGTCTGATCATCGTCCCATTTTAGGACGTTTTCAGGATCAAGTTAAAAAATCTAAGAAACAATTCATTTTCGACAGAAGGTGGATTGGGCAGGAGGGTTTAAATGAGGTTATCGCCAAGAGTTGGAAGGGAGTCTCGATTCAGAGACCTATTTCATTAATGAGACGAATAAGAGCATGTCGTCGTGAGATCTCACACTGGCGATCCAACAAGATTTTGCCAGGTCGACAGAGGTGCTATCAAAGGTTATGTGTTTGAGGCTTACGAGACTATTACCGAAGATAGTTTTGGATACTCAATCGGCTTTTGTTTCTGGGAGGTTATATCAGATAATATTTTGATTGCGCAGGAGATGTTCCATGCATTGCGAACCAATAGTTCTGTTCGAAGTCAGTTTATGGCCGTAAAAATGGACATGAGCAAAGCTTATGATATGATTGAATGAAATTTTGTAGTCACATTACTTCAAAGACTTGGATTTTGTGAGAGGTGGATCAAATGTATTATGTTTTGTTTGAGGTCTAGTCCACCTATTTCTCATATGTTGTTTGCGGATGATAGTTTGTTTTTTAGTAAGGCCACAATTGAGGAGGCTGCTCAAATATTACAGATTCTCCACGAGTATGGGATGGTCTCTGGTTAACAAATAAATTTTGCCAAGTCATCTATTCAATTTGGGTCCGAGATTTCAGACCAGAAGCGTCAGGAGATACAACATATTATTGGGATTAATAATTTGGGTGGTATGAGATCTTAGTTAGGTTTACTGGAAAACATAAGGGGAGCTAAAACGAAGGTTTTTGCATATGTCCGGGATAAGATACTAGGCCACATTAGTAAGTGGTCAACTAAAATCTTGTCTAAAGGAGGGAAGGAGATTTTGATCAAGTCGGGGCTGACGACATTGCTAAATTATGTAATGTCTTTTTTTTGGTTACCTAAGGGAGTAATTAGAAACTTGGTTTTAGTGATTTCTGATTTTTGGTGGGCTAGTTCAGAGTCATCTAAAGGCATCCATTGGAGAAGATGAAAGAGTTATGTTTGCCGAAATCGGAAGGGGGTTTGGGCTTCCAGAATTTGGAAGAGTTTAACTCGGCTATGCTGGCTAAACAACTTTGGCATCTCATAGAGTGCCTGGATTCGTTGTTGGCGAGGGTGCTAAAAGGTCGATATTATAAGGATCAGTACCTTCTGGAGGTGCCACTGAAAGCGGGTTCTTCGTATGGGTGGCGTAGTTTGTTTTCAGCTAGAGATATAACTACGGAAGGAAGTATTAGGAGAGTTGGAGATGGGAAAAGTATTAAGGTGTGGAGTGATAGGTGGATACCAGATGTATATCCCATGCCGCCCTTTAGGTCGAATTTACATGTCTTCCTGAAGGAAGTGTTAGTTCGTCAATACTTTGACCCTGGAGATGCGCTCCTGATTTTAGGAATCCCGATTTCTCGTCAGCAGAAGAAGGATTATTGGGGTTGACATCTGACTAGAATAGAACGATACTCGGTAAAGACATGCTATGCAGTTGCCGAGACTGTTTCTGGGGAGGGGCAGCCTACGTTCGGGCCAACTTTTCATACTTTGTATGGGAAAATTTGGAATCTAGACTATCCTAATAAGATTAAACATTTTATATGGAAAGTTTTATCAAGTTGTGTTGCGGTTAATACAAATTTGATAAAACGGGGTGTGAGATGTGATACTAGTTATTCCCGCTGTAGTGCGGAACATGAGTGCATCACCCATGTCTTATTCAAGTGTCCACAATGTCATATCTAAATTTTCCAATTATGATAGAATAAAATTTAAATACCCTATCTCATATTTAATTAAATCAAAATTACTTTAATTGACCCCTTGTTTTTATAAAATATTTAGCCACCTAAATTGAGAAACAAAAAACCTATATTACTTTTTTCTATAAAAAATGGAAATTTACAACAAAGCTAATTTCTTTAACCACATATTAATAAATAATTATGTTATAGTTTTTTTTT
>JAKUCM010007897.1:0-27780 GCA_023374145.1 Lepidium sativum
AGAGAGAGAAGGGATCAAAAAATTTCAACTACTCTTGGTATTAGTATTATTAATCAATTGTAATTTATGCCATTCGTAGTCTATTTATCGTCTGCTGTTAATTATCATTTTGTAATGGTAGTTTGCTCATATTTTAGTTAATTTGTAATTCCGGTTTAGCTATATGTAATAAAATCTGTTTGGCTTTTAGAAAGCATTATATTCAACAAAAAACTTTACCAATCAAGACTTTAGACTCCAAACGGTTTGGTGAGGCCAAGAGATGAGAGTTTCAACAAGTCATTCTTAACCCTAAATCTATAGATCAATTATTGGAGACTAAACAAAAATAATAGCCATGATTCGCACGCTAAGCTATATACATGTCTAAATAAATAACTCAAGAACACATTTTTATAATTAAGTCTTTTGGTCGGAGGGGTTTGGTGAGAGAAGTGAGAACCATATGAATATTAACTTAAAAACAGAACAGCGAATCTTTCTTGTTTACACACATAAATTAGTCCCCATGACTTTCACAAAAAATAGAAAAAGAAGAAAAAATTGTGAAGTTTCAAAGAGCAGACAAGTGAGTGCAATTGTCTATACGGAATATGCATGGTCTTGTGGAAGGAAAAACTGTCCAGTTTAATACAATCGTCGAATCCGATTGGTGACCACGCTTGAAGAAGAATGCTGAAAAATATGATAGAGCTTGAAAGCAAGCCCTATAAATTGTAGGAACAGTTACTTAAAGATGAATGTGAAAGTTTAAGATACGTTTTACTGTTTTGTGTTCAGAGGATGAAGAAATATTAGTTTCTTGAGTTATACAAGGACAGTACAAACTTCTAGATAGATTGAAACTAATATTTACAGGTTTAGAAATTTTAACAATAACAAAAAAGATTTTATCAAGTTTCATCGTCCATGTGAGATGAAAGAATTTGTAAACGTCGATGTAGGAAATGAATTCGCATTGTGTACTTCCACTAATGTCTCAGGCCGTCCTTTCAATAGTTCATCCCTTAGCACATCAAGAAGATTTTCTGGAAGCTCCAAAACGCCATCATAACCGCATTCATATCCGGTCTAATTGATTCAGAATGATGGGAACACAACAACATGCCGAGCTTCAAAACAAGCTCAATCTCTGTCCTGTTTTGTTCTTGACGAATACTTTCTTCAGTCGCGTTGAAAATTTTCCCATCTTCCCAAGCAAAGATCCATTCGACAAGAACTTCTTCATTTTCATCTGTACGTCGTTCAATCAACCTTCTACCACAAACAAATTCAAGCATAACCAACTCAAAGGCGTAAACATCAGTGTTTGTGGTTGCTCTTCCTGTTCTTATAAACTCAGGTGTAATATACCCCAATGTTCCCGCTACTCTTGATGTTTGAGGATCAAATCCCTGATCATACAGCTTGGCCAGTCCGAAGTCCCCTAGCCTCGCATTCATTTCATGGTCTATTAGAACATTAGCGGGTTTGATATCTCAATGAATGATGACTTGTACCCATTCTTGATGCAGATCTAGTAGAGCAGATGAGATATCTTTGATAATCTTGACAACGTTGTTCCCAAGTAAGCATTTCTTGATTCCCATATGTGTTTCTACAGTATAGATACTTGTCAAGACTTCCATTAGGCATAAAATCATACACCAAGTAGAGATGCTCTTCATGCCTAAAATATCCTAAGAGTGTGACTAAATTTGGATGCCTCAGACGACCAGTGGTTGATAACTCAGCTAGAAATTCACTCATCCCTTGTCTTGAATCATGAGAAGTCCGTTTCACAGCGATCTCTGCATTTGAACGCGGAAGGGTTCCTTTATAAACTTGACCAAATCCTCCTCTTCCAAGAAGTTGTTTCTCTTTGAAACCCTTAGTGGCTTTGAAAAGCTCCTTAAATGCAAACCTATGAGGTCCATATTGGATCTCCCATTCCTCAAGAACCTCCTTAACCTTCTTATGCCTCAAATAAAATACTAAACCGTTCCCTGAGGCGACCAAATCGTAAAAAAAAAGAGTACTATAAAGTAATCTCCAAGCTTTTATTAAATTAATAGCAATTACAGTTGAATTGTCTTAACGCTAGGTGGACTCATGTTCTAATAGCAATTATTAAACACCATATATGTATTCTTTAGTATTTATACACCTGGCTTAGATCAACTCGTAAAGCAATAAAAAAACATACAATATTCTTCCAATCCTTATTAGGATAATAGCAATCATAGTGGGATTGGTAGTGTCTCGTTGTGTAATAATAACAATAATAAGTGTGAAAAGCATAATACTAAAAGCTTATCTTATCTATGATTAATATTTTGTAGGACTTTAAGAAGCAACAAAGAGAAAAAATCATGTAAGCTTAACTACAACCAAAGCGTGGACCATATAATGTAATAAGAATACGTTTTCGACATACTTTGTATTGGTCTAAGATAGAAATTTAAGTACATGTAACTAATATATCATGGTTTTTTCAGATTTTATTCTTGGAATATCTTTGTAAAATCTGTCAAAAGCAGTATAAATTGTATAATAACTTAGCATTTTTATTTAAAACAAAAAAAAAAGTGAATGCAATCCAAGCATGAGCATTCAAAAGATGAGCAATCCAGAGATCGAATAATCTTTGAACGAATTTTACAAACAATTATGGCTTCGCATGACACATAATCACTCCACACTAAAAGGTTTTCTCATTTTAACAAACTGGCTAACTTATTTTACGGTTTCAACGTCCATTTGACATGAAAGAATTTGTTAACGTCATTGTACCAAATGAATTCACATCAAGACCAAATAGTATATCAATTGATGTTTCAGGCGTTCCTCTCAAGCTCTCACCCCTTACCACCTCAAGAAGTCTATCTGGAAGCTGCAATACGCCATTCAAGATCTGCATAATCGCACTCATGTTCGGTCTAATCAATTCAGCGTGATGCGAACACAACACACCGAGCTTCAAAACCAGCTCAATTTCTCTCTTGTTTTGTTCTTGCCTGATACTTTCCTCACACGCATCGAAAATTTTCCCATTTTCCCAAAGCTCTAAGATCCAGTCAACAAGAACTTGTTCATTTTCCGCCACATTTCGCTCAATCAATCTCCTACCACAAACTACTTCAAGCATAACCAACCCAAAGGCGTAAACATCAGTGCTTGTGGTAGCTCTTCCTGTTCTTAGAAATTCTGGTGCGATATAGCCCAATGTTCCGGCTATCCTTGATGTCTGAGGATCAAATCCCTGATCATACAGCTTGGCTAGTCCGAAGTCCCCGAGCCTCGCATTCATTTCGTGGTCGAGTAGAACATTAGCTGGTTTGATGTCTCGATGAATGATGATCTGTATCCATTCTTCATGCAGATATAGTAGAGCAGATGCAACATCTTTGATGATTTTAAACCGTTGTTCCCAAGTGAGCCGTTCTTGATTATCATTACGGTTTATATACTTGTCAAGACTTCCATTAGGCATGAAGTCATAAACCAAATAAAGATCCTCTCTATTCCTACAATATCCCAAAAGTCTGACTAGATTTGGATGCCTTAGACGACCAATTGTTGATATCTCAGCTAAGAACTCACTCATCCCTTGTCTTGAATCATGCGAAGTTCGTTTGACAGCAATCTCTGCATCAGAACCCCGAAGCGTTCCTTTATAGACTTGACCAAAACCTCCTTTCCCAAGAAGTTGTTTCTCTCTGAAACCCTTAGTAGCTTTGAAAAGCTCCTTATATGCAAACCGATGAGGTCCATATTGAATCTCCCATTCCTCAAGAACCTCCTTAACTTTCTTATGCCTCAAATAATAGACAAGACTGATACCCGAGGCGACCAAAGCAGCAAACATGGCCAAGGTTAAGCAGACCGCCAAAATCGTCCTTGTTCTATTAGATGCTTCCTTCGGATAAGGAGGAATGATGGGCACTCGACCATACTCCAATGATGGATAGAGTGCTCCATCATTACTTAACATCATCAACATGTAATGGAGTGCTCCAATGGATCCTGTCGATGCCGTGAAACCAACATACGTCTCCTCCAAAAAATATTGCGAGAGATCTCGGTTTAATGACAAAAGCGGCTTCTCAGGAGGAATAATAAATTCAGCAGGACACAATGTAACATCGAGCTGCTTATCAGGATGACTGTAAACGATCGAAAGCCGCATCACCTTTCCGCTAATTAAAGAAAGCTTGTGAAATTTTCCATCTTCATCATCATAGTAACCAGCAGAAGCAGATTTAACAGATCTCATACCATTAATGTTAATCCCAACATGATTATCATCAATATCTTCAAACTCGTTATCTTTATGTATATCTAACTCAATAGCTATCACATGGTTAGATGCGTTACCGTTGTTTGTGTCACTGAAAACTCCAAGGTATGGACCGGTGGAAGCTCCGGGAAGGCTTCTTGTAGGAGAGAAAACAAAAGTCATACCGTGTGAACCTAGCTGCTTATGCTCAGGGATGATCGCAAAGAAGAAGTTGATGTTGAAAGACTTATTCTTGATATCAAGGGAAACATTGTTGAAAGCTTGACCGTAGGAAAACTTCGTGGTGTTCGTTAAAATCAAGTAACTGTTTGCGTTAAAAACTGCAGATCCATCCAAAATGTATTTTGCATGGGAATTGTAAGTAGATAAAAACAAAGTAAGCAATGGGACAAACCATATTTGTGAGACTTTGAGTTCACGATACATGTTCTTGTTCGTTTGGTTTTCGACTTAACGGGAAGAAGTTTCTTAATGTCATATTTATTATAGCCTAAGAATTAAGTCAGATGTTAGAATTGAAATTATGTCAGAAGTCAAAAGTGTAAAAGTATAGTTGAAATACACGGAACACATCGTTATTGATATATTTTAGTATTTTTATTTTAGGCACATTGCTTTGATAAATTTGTAAAGCAGTAATAAGATAATCTTACAACTCTTACTAAATTAAATATCAGCTATAGTGGGATTGTCATAACGCGGTGGCGAATTTATGTCTTATGTTCGAGGAAGGACTACTAATCCCATTAAAATCATTAATTCTTTTCTTCTCTTTTTTTTTTCGTAAAAGAAGGTAATACAATTTCCCTAGAATAAAACTCTAATGAAAATAATTGCAAAGCTAGACATTTCACTACTTAACCAAATGCACTTTTCATCAAATTATGTATTTTTCCGTTCTAAAAGAACCACAAATTAAAACATAATATGTATTTTAATTATTAATAGATCATTTTTATACTAAACAATTTTTTTATAACTATCAGTCAAAACTAATTCAATAATCTCGAATATTCTCAATTTATATTTTATGAAGCTTACAAAGTGTTGACGTTAATGAATAAAAATATTAAAACGTAGAAAATCAATATTTATTGTCTAGCTATTGTCTTTGTTTTAACTATTATGAAAGTTAATGCTACGACAAAACAAAAGTAGTATATTGTATGTTGTAATGGAGAATACCTTATATATTTAACACTCTTATGAGAAGGTTATGTTGTTAGTCGTTTTGATCATATCAAGAAAATTAAGAAGTATTAACATAAGAATAATCAAAAATGTAAAAGGTGGACCTAATAATGGGGATGAATGTTCGAGATAATTACCCATAATTGTTGAAGTTAAGGTTATGTTGTTAGTCGTTTACGCACATGTGTTAGATCAACTCGTTAAGGAAAAGAAGAAGAAGTTTCCAATAGTGGGATTGATGAAGTGTTATAATATGAAAAGTGTGTAAAGCATTAAAAATAACAAGCAATACTATGTCTATAATAAGAAAAGATTATCTTATCTATAACTACAAATTTGACACTTAAAAGAAGCTTCAAAATGAATACTACTTGTGATAAAGTTCAATGTTCATATTCGTAGCTTTATTTATTGGAGTTTGATATTATAATAAATACCCTAATTTGTATTAAATGGTAAGCTTTTTTTGGCACGCAATGTTACGTTGTTAGCTAGAAATCAGTTTTTTGCTGATGATATGGCTATAATTCCTTTTAATATGAGTTAAGTAAACAAAACAAAAAAATCTTTCTAAAATCTAATGTAGTTGCCAAACGTATTGATTAATGAGAGAGAATACATAAGCTGTAGATACATTAACTAATAAAATGGTTTTACGATGTCAACGTCCACTTGACAGGAAAGAATTTGTTAACGTCATTGTACCAAATGAATTTAGATCACCCAAGTAGTATTTCCATTGATGTTTCAGGCGTTCCTCTCAAGCTCTCAGCCCTTACCACCTCAAGAAGCCTATCCGGAAGCTGCAAGACGCCATTCAAGATCTGCATGATCGCACTCATGTTCGGTCTAATTACTTCAACGTGTTGCGAACACAACATGCCGAGCTTCAAAACCAGCTCAATCTCTGCTCTGTTCTGATCTTTTTGGATACTTTCCTCAGATGCTTCGAAAATTTTCCCACTTTCCCATAGCTCTAGGACCCAATCCACGAGAACTTCTTCCCTTTTCTCTGCACGCCGCTCAATCACCCTTCTACCACAAACTACTTCAAGCATAACTAATCCAAAGGCGTAAACATCAGTGCTTGTGGTTGCTCTTCCTGTTCTTAGAAATTCTGGTGCGATGTACCCGAATGTTCCAGCTACTCTTGATGTCTGAGGGATCAAATCCTTGATCATACAGCTTGGCCAGTCCAAAGTCCCCAAGCCTCGCATTCATTTCATGGTCGATTAGAACATTAGCCGGTTTGATGTCACGATGAATGATGACTTGCACCCATTCTTGATGCAAGTGCAGTAAAGCAGAGGCAATGTCTTTGATGATCTTGAAACGTTGTTCCCAAGTGAGTCGTTCTTGATTTTCATTTGTGTTGCTACGGTTTAAATACTTTTCAAGGCTTCCATTAGGCATAAAGTCATAAACCAAGTAGAGATGCTCTCCTATGCCTGCTATATCCCAAAAGTCTGACCAGATTTGGATGTCTGAGACGACCAATGGTAGAAATCTCGGCTATAAACTCGGTCCTCCCTTGTCTTGAATCATGAGAAGTTCGTTTCACAGCGATTTCTGTGGTAGAACCTGTAAGTGTTGCCTTTATAGACATGGCCAAATCCTCCTGCTTCCAAGAAGTTGTTTCTCCTTGAAACCCTTTGTAGCATTATAAAGTTCCTTATAAGCAAACCAATGAGCTCCATACTGAACTTCTCCCATTCCTCAGGAACCTCCTTAACCGTCCTATGCCTCAGATAGAAAACTGAACCAGTCCACGAGGCGACAAACGCAGCGAACACGGCCAATGTCAGGACGAGCGCTAATATCAGCCTTGTCCAGTCATATGATTTCTTCGGAAATGGAGGTAGGATGGGTACTTTGTCAAGCTCCCATTCTTGATATTCAGCTTCGGGATAAAAGGACATACCCCAAGACATATAATGAAGTGCTCCAATAGATCCAGTCGATGCGGTAAAGCCATAATACATATCCCTCCAAAAGATATGGCGAGAGATCTTGATTTAAAGATAAAAGCGGTTTCCGCAACGGAACACTCATATTAGCATGGCTCAAAGAAACATAAAAAAAAAAAAAAAAAAAAAAAAAAAAAAAAAAAAAAAAAAAAAAAAAAAAAAAAAAAAAAAAAAAAAAAAAAAAAAAGATCAAAGATAGTTTATTGAACTTTCCATCTTTATCATCATAGTAACCAGCAGAAGCAGAGATAACAGATTTCAAACCATTAATGTTAATACCAACATGATTACCATCTTTATCTCCAAATTCTTCGTCTTGGTGTATGTCTAACTCAATAGCTATCACATGGTTTGATCTTTTGCCGTTGTTTGTTTCGTTGAATAATCCGAGATACTGACCACATGAAGCACCAGGAAGGCCTCTTGTAGGGGAGAGAACGAAAGTCATACCGTGTGAACCCTTCTGCTTATTTTCAGAGACGATTCCAAAGAAGATGTCGACGGTGAAAGACTCATTCTTGATGGTAAAAGACATGTTATCGAAAGCTTGACCGCAGGAAGGTTTCGTGGTGTTCGTTAAAAGCAAGTAACCGTTGTCGTTATAATCTGCAGATCCATCGAAGATAAATTTGCCATGGGAGTTGTAAGTAGATGAAAACAGAGTAAGAAACAGAACAAGAAACTTTAATGAGACTCTGAGTTCATGAGACATATTCTGTTTTTGTGTGTAGGGAAGATTTTGATCAAATGTGATATTTATCATCTCAAGGAGTTAAGTAAGAACATAAAAGAGTGCCAGGATGTAAAAGAGGGTCGAAAAGTTGGGAATGAACGTTCTTTTGTTGTTCCTCGCTATTCATATTAAACTGTGTTTACTACACACATGGCCTAAATCAAGTCATAAAGCAATTAAAAAAAAGGGTCATAAAGCATTTAGGAAAATAGTCTTCTTATCTTGGTAAGATTAAAAACAAATATCGCTTGGTTGGTAAAGCGTGTCCTAATCATAAACCACTGACTTTCTAGGCAATAACCAACAAAGTAATATGAAGTTGTATGTCACCAATTTCTCATGGTTTGATCATTATAATTCCAACGCTCTATAGAATGTAACACGACAATTCTTTTGTTTTTTGTGGTCAAGGACGACAATTTTATGATTTATTTAACTTTGAATAAACCATGGAGGATTTTCGAACAGAAATGTTGAGCAAGACATAGACTACTTATGGATGTTCAAAATAGAACTCAAACCACTTTCACTAATGCCTTACTGATTATTAAAAAAGAAAACACTGTTTAGCAGAAGTACACCAAGTCGCCTTTGTTCATATCTCAGGCTGCATTTTTTCCACTTCTTCTCGGATAGACTGAAACAGTGGAGTAGATAGGTATCGCTCTCCGAAGCTCGGGAAAACAACCTGATAACCAAACTCATAGACATCCACAGGTCAATATTTGATCAATCTCTTTACCGGTTTCATTGATAATCTTTCTACACAGATGATGCAAAAAGCTAAGTGACTTTGTTGTTGGTTCTTTGGCATCATATCACGGACTTGACAGAATTTTATAATCCTAAAATCCATTCTAAAGCAATCCACAAAGACTCCACTACGGCATTTCTGTTTTCAAGACATTACACATAAATGAAACTGAAAAGACTTACAGCTATGAGTTTTCCAGCATTCTCAGGTCTCTTTGCGACCCTCATTGCAGCTGCAGCAGCAGCTCCAGATGATATACCAACCTGAAAAAGTCATTAGCTGCATGTATAAACGTTGTATAGTTTCCACCTTTCACATGAACATGGAATCAAAACCTCCGTGTGGTTCCCACAGAATTCAGTAATAATACAAAGAACTAACCATCAACCCTTCCTTAAGAGCTAATTGCTTTGCGGTTTCTATAGCTTCCTCACTTGAAATCTGGTAAGAAGCAAAAAGAAGATTTTAATATTCCAATGAAACTAACTGAGGAAGTTTTAATTCCAGGGATTGGAAAATTTTAGCAATACCGGTATGACTTCATCCATAATTTTCTGATCCAAATTCTTAGGTATAAATCCAGCTCCAATTCCTTGAATCTTGTGAGGTCCTGTAATCAGATACAAGAGAAAAATAATATGTGATTATTAAAATCAGTTCAAAAACACGAAAAAGAAAATGACTGATTGTATAAACTATCGGCAAGCCTTACCTGGTTTGCCACCAGAAAGTATGTCGCTTTCAGTGGGTTCTATACCAATAACCTGATACATGTTATTATCAAATAATTAAGTACACATTTTACTGCTTCAACAAATATACCATCTCTAAATAACACCAGCTAATTGTACTCAGCTAAGTATATTGCTTTTACCTGTGCTTTGGGGTTTTTCTCTTTAATAAATCGACCAACACCAGTAATAGTTCCTCCAGTTCCAATTCCAGCAACAAATATATCCACCTTCCCCTTTGTATCTTCCCAGATCTCAGGACCAGTAGTCTCGTAATGAATCTGCTTAATTATGAATATGACATATATTGCAGTTTATCAAAAATGACAAGTGAAATACGATCAGCCACTCGCCCCTTTGATTGTACAATTTAAGTGAAATGCAAGTTCAGTTGCGCATTTGTGGGTATTCTTGATAATGTAAATGCAGGTGAGTTTCTGGTTATCTCTAACATAACTTTTCAGTTCTCTTATGGTCGATGACTAGAGCTAAAACCAATTCATAACAAAAATTGTAATGTGGCAAAATATACAACACAAACCTTTGGATTTGCAGGGTTGTCAAACTGTTGGAGCATGTAGGCATCAGGAGTGGATTTCAAGATTTCTTCAGCCTTCTGAACAGCTCCACTCATGCCTTTGGCAGGATCTGTTAGTACAAGCTCAGCTCCAAATGCCTTTAAAAGAACCCTTCTTTCCATACTCATGGATGACGGCATTGTCAAAATAAGTCTATAGCCTCTTGAAGCAGCAATGAATGCTAGCCCAATACCCGTGTTTCCACTTGTAGGCTCCACAAGAACACTCTAGATAAAATTGCAATAAGGACATGTGGTCAGAAAGCTGACACAAATAGGAAGATGAGATCTATGTCTGTAACAAGCTGGTCTCATCTGTATGTCTTTGCAAAAGAAAGATCAAACTATAATCTATACCTTTCCAGGTGTTATATGTCCTTTTTGCTCAGCATCAGTAACCATACTGTACCCAATCCTGAAATTCATGAAACATAAGTTTAGCATTAAAGGGGCTCAATTAAAAACATACAAACAAGCCTAAAAAGACTCGGCTAGGCACCTATCCTTGACACTGCAACATGGCTCCATGATCTCGAGTTTAGCAGCAATTTTCGCTCCACAACCCTTTGCTATACTATTCAAGTACACCATAGGAGTTTTCCCAATGAGCTGAATCAAGTTCGAATCAATAAGTGAAGTGTAAATCCATTCTGAACCATTTGAGCTCAAGTAATAACTCAAGTAAGATAAAAACAAACAAGCAAAGCACATGTATGTATCATACATAACATCCCACGTCGATGAAAAAAGCTTCTGAGATGCATAAAGGAAAAGTTCCATATTTTTTCATTCTTCATCAGCATGATCAATTTTGAAACTTTAAAGGATAATCACACTTTTGACATTCCCATGGAAGGAAAGCTAATTTGATCACCAATTTAACTTTCCTCTCTATAAAGTCCATCAATTTCAACACTACGAAGGAAAATCCATCTAACCTGAGACACATTATCTGCGATGTTGAGTCCATCACCTCCAATCTCGCGCTTAACGGCCTCACACACAACAGATGGATCTCGTTCCGACCCACTAGCAAAACTCCGACTTTGCCTCTTCATCGCGAGAGTCACCGGAGAGAAATCGCAAGTAGATACATGAGTGGAGAAAGGAAGAGAGGAAATATTCGGAGAGCATCTGAAATGACGTAGACCAGAAGAAGTCAACGAATCAAGGAAGGAGTTAGAAGAAAATGTGGTGGCCATAGATGTGTTGCAGCTTCGCTTTCCCAATAGTGTAGACAGAACCTTAGTAGCGAGCTTAGCTTCGTGGTTAAACCTTGAAGCCATGAGCATCGCCATGATCGTACTTTTTAATTTCTCACAGAAAAAACGACTTCGATTGGATTTTCAGATACGGTCCATTTTTATTCAAAGCTTTCGACTTTATAAGTTTCATACGATCTCGGTGTGGATATAAATTTTGTTCTTGTCTTTTTTAATTAGTTTTTTTCTCTCCTTTGTAGTTGTTTATTGGAATTTTAAAGAAGCAAAGTATAATAAATATTATTTTTTATCTCATTTTCTCTAAATATTTTCATTTTTCACTTTAACTCATCGCATTTCAAATTGCGAAAGAAAATAATGCATGATTTACAAAAGATTGAATTTTTGAAAATCATCCAACACTAAGTTCCAATAAATTAGTTTTGTAATTTAGTAATTAAAGATAGTAAAAAAATGGAAGAGACTCTTTAGTCTAACAAAAATTCTTTGTATATGGGACAAACACCGACAAATTCCCTCGAACTTCTAGCATTTTCAATATTTCTATACAGTTTACTGCAAACACTAAGTTCTGTTATTTGGAATAGATGAAAACTGGAAATAGCCCACAAAAGAATTTCCATTTCTGAATACAACGAGACAAATTCCAAAGAATACTACATTATAAAATATCACATTTTAAAATATGCAATAAATAGTTTTTTTTTATTTGTTTATCAAATTACAAAACCTTATATTAAACAGATATGGTAATTTGCAAATGGTTTTTTATCTAGTGGCAGGTGGTAAAATCCACTAAAAATAGATACACTCGTATATCTATGGATCAAATTTCTCCGCCTACATTATGTAGAAATTTGGCTAATAGACCAACTAATTGTAGCCTAATATTGATCTAGAAGAAACAGATACGGTAATTTGAGGATGAAACCTTATATCAAATAATTGGTTCATGAGGATGAAAGACATACTCATTGACAAATCCAGTGTGACCATGAAGCTTATACAGAATCCGTCTACTCTTCGTGTTCCATATATGAACCTGACGCAGTCGGACTCACACAGGTTAGCAAACACTAACTTATAGATTAATTCAAGTTCTCAAACAAGAACTTGAAGAAAAAAATTCTAGAATCCACCAGAAGTTAAGCTGAAAACGGCTTTCGATTAAAAATAATAGTGTAGTCTTACAAAAACCCTAGAACCCCCTTTATATAGAGAATGATCTTAACTCGTAAAATAGGAAACTTAGTATAAAAGTAAAAAGGAAAAATTAGGAAACTCGAATATTGTAAACAGAGAGGATTAGGAAACTACTCTTCCTACGTCAGTCTCCACTTCCGAAGAACTTGTCCCCAAGTTCTCATCCAGATATAGGACCTCATCGTCGTGAAACTCATGAATATCTGATATGTTGAAAGTATTTGAAATGTTCATAGAGTCTGGGAGAGCCACCACGTAGGCATTATCATTGATTTTATTTAACACTTTGAATGGCCCATACTTGCAGGGCTTCAGCTTGTTGTAAGTGCCCACTGGGAATCTCTCTTTACGGAGGAAAACCATCACGTCATCTCCTTCGTTGAAAACCTTGAATCTCCGATGCTTGTCTGCTGCCTCTTTATGCTTCTTACCCGTTGCTTCTAACTTTGCTCGGACAGCCTCTTTAGTTGCTACAATATCCTCTACCATAGCCTCAGCCGAGACACTAACGCCAGGAGCTCTAGGTAACTTGACCAAGTCGACCACATGCTTCAGTACAGAAGTGTAGACTAACGAGAAAGGCGACTTCCCTGTAGCCGAATGTACGGCGGTGTTGTAGGCGAACTCCACTTGAGGTAAGGCTAGATCCAATTGCCTCGGTTTATCTCCACAAACACTGCGGATCATGTTTCCCAAAGTCCTGTTTGTCACCTCGGTTTGCCCGTCAGTTTGTGGGTTAGCCGTAGAGCTACGTTTCAAGCTGGTTCCAAACATCCTCCATAGTGTAATCCAGAAATGACTGAGAAATTTGGTATCTCCGTCTGAGATTATCGTTTCAGGAACTCCATGAAGACGCACAATTTCTCGAAAGATCGGTTTGGCTATGTTGGAACCGTCTGCAGTCTTCTTACACGTGATGAAATGGGACATTTTGGAGAGCCTTTCAACGACAACGAACACTGAATCAACGCCTCTCTGGGTTCGGGGTAAACCGAGCACGAAGTCCATGGACAAGTCTTGCCAAATGTTCTCCGGGATCGGCAATGGCATGTAAAGTCCATTGTTCTGAGATTGTCCTTTAGAAACCTGACAGACATAACATTTTTTAACGATGAGACCCGCCTCCCTTCTCAAGTGCGGCCAATAGAACCTTGCTTCTAGACTAGCAATGGTCTTGTCTCTTCCCAAATGACCACTAAGACCGCCACCATGCTAGTCTCGAATCAGTTTCTCTCTTAAGGATGAGCATGGAATGCACAACTTATCCCCTTTAAAGAGATAACCATCTCAGATGTGATAATCGGCCGAGGGATGCTTCGCACTACACTTTCTCCATATCTCTTTGAACTCAGCATAATGTTCATACAATTCCTTTAGCAACTCGAAACCCACAACCTCTTGTGCCAGTATGGTGAGCAGAGAAGCCCTCCGACTCAAAGTGTCTGCCACCGTGTTGAGTTTTCCAGATTTATGCTGAATAATGAAAGGGAATTTTTGGAGGAAACTTACCCAACTGGTTGTGAAGGTACTTGAGGGCTTAATGGTCCGTAAAGAGCACAAACTCTTTCTGTATCAGGTAGTGCTCCCATTTTCGGAGAGCTCGAAACACTGAGTATAATTCTTGATCATAGGTGCTCCATTTCTGACGAGCTTCGCTTAATTTTTCACTAAAGAAAGCTATTGGCCGCTTCTCTTGCGACAAAACAGCACCTATCCACATGCCACTAGCGTCACATTCCACTTGAAACACTTTGTCAAAGTCGGGTAGTGCTAATACGGGTGTGGTGCAGAGCTGCTCTTTGATCAAAGCAAAACTCTCTTCTTGTTCAGACCCGCAATAAAACTTCCCTTTCTTCAAGCACTCCGTGATAGGTGCAGTAATAGTGCTGAAGTTCCTAACAAATCTTCAGTAGAACGTAGCTAGGCCATGGAAATTACGTACCTCGATAACTAACATAGGAGCGGGCCAATCCTTTATGGCACCTACTTTGTCCTCGTCGACCTTGATTCCTTTTTTCCCAACAACGAACCCGAGAAACAACAGCTTACTGGTACTGAACTACACTTCTTGAGGTTGATGTACAGTCGGTTTTCCTGCAAGACTTGCAGAACCCGCTTTGCTCCATGTGTTCGTCCTTGGTTTTGCTATATATTACGATATCGTCGAAGTAAACCACTACAAAAGAACCAATGAAAGGGCGAAGAACTTGGTTCATCAACCTCATGAAGGTACTCGGAGCATTTGAAAATCCAAAAGGCATCACCATCCGATTCATACAACCCATCTTTACTCTTAAAAGCTGTCTTCCATTCGTCTCCAGGTCTGATCCGAATCTGATGGTAACCGCTTCGAAGGTCTATTTTTGAGAACACCTCAGAACCGGCCAGCTCGTCCAACATATCTTCTAGCCGAGGTATAGGGAACTTGTACTTGATGGAAATCTTGTTGATGGCCCTGCTGTCAACGCACATCCACCATTGGTTACCTTTCTTAGGGACTAGAAGAACCGGTACGGCGCAGGGAATCATACTTTCACGAATGAATCCTTTCCTCAGTAAATCTTCAATCTGTTCCCTTAAGATCTCGTTTTCTTTGGGACTCATGCGGTAATGGGGTAGGTTAGGTAGACTAGATCCTGGGATTAGGTCAATGTGGTGCTGAATGTCTCTCACGGGTGGTAAATCATTCGGTAGCTCCTCTGCTACCAGCTCTTTGAACTCGTCCAGAATGTCTAACACTTCACGGGGGGTTGACAGCTCCTCTTTCACAATGCTCAACACTCCTTTAACTACTACGGGATAAAAACATTGTGCTTCCTGAACATCTCCATCAAGTTGTCTATCGTTGTGTGTTAAGACCAGAAAATTCGACTTCCTCTCCTTCGCTCTGTCACCAAAGTCCTTAATAGGTGCCATAGCGATCTTATGATTGACCCACGTGAACATCACCACATTGTCCCGCCCTCGATACGTGATGTCGTTATCATATTGCCACAAACGTCCGAGAAGAATGTGACAAACATCCATATCAAGAACGTCACACGTAATCTCCTCTTTATAGTGTTTGCTAATAGAGATGAGAACCTTGCAGGTCAAGTTAACTCGAACTTGTGATCCCCTCTTTACCCAACCAAGACCATATGGCTTCTCATGTTGGACCGTTGGGAGTTGCAGATGCTCCACTAGCTTCTGGGAGACTAAATTCTCTGAGCTCCCATTATCCACTATCACATTGCACACCTTGCCTTGGATGGAACAATGTCCCCTGAATAGATTCTTACGTTGGCCCTCTTCTTTTGTAGATAGCAAGACTCGTTGCAGCACAAGATTTACCATCTCTCCGGATTCTTCCTCAACAAATTCAGTCCCCTCATATTCTCCATGCCCAGCCGTGTCCCCTTCACCTTCGGTGCTTTCTTCTTCTATTAGAGCAACTGTTCTTCGACTTGGACGGACAATAGACTTGTGACCATGTCCCTGACAATGGAAACACTTGTCAATGGAAGCTTGGCATATGAGTTGTTCTGCCTTGGAGTCGATGCTTTGTTAGGTTGGGTCGTAGCAGAGCTACTTGCTCCTTTGCTCCCTTGATTGGTTTCTGTGTTGGGCACGCCCGCGGGTTCAAAACTGGTATGATTCGCGTTCCTCCTAAATAACGAGAATCCTCTTGAGGACTTCTCCATTAGCTCATCTTTCAACGCTAGACTGGAAGCCTCCTGCACGGTCCATACAGTCTGCAATCCCACCTTCCCTTGGAGAGAACTCTTTAATCCACTGATATACCTAGCCACCTTCTGATTCTCTGTTTCGCTTAGCTCGTTGCGTTCAGAGAAACGCAAAAAATCCGCGGTGTATTCAGTCACAGTTCGGCTCCCTTGGACACAGTCCAAATACATCTTGTACAAAATCTGCTTATAGTCTTCTCGTAAGAAACGTTCCAGCATTAACTGCTTCATTCGGCGCCAGGTTCTAACTTGTCATTTCCTCTGCCTCTGCCTTTGGACCACCAGTTTGTCCCACCACACTGCAACAGTCTTCTTCAGCCTAATCGCTACCATCTTAACATGTTTGTTCTCATGAACACTCATGACATCAAAGAACCGATCAACATCAATTTGCCAATCGAGAAACTCCTCCACCCCCATCGTCCCAAATAACAGTGGGATGTCCGCCTTTACCCGGTATTCTTGGTTGTAATGTTGATTTTCTTCAGCGAGGTCGTCCTCGGATCCTTCGTCTGTACTAGAGTTATCAACATCCATATCTCGATTGTTTCTGCCTTCTTGACCTCGAACCGGATCGTAGGCACCACGGTTGTATCCACCTTGTTGAACATGCGGTGATTCTCTGTCTCCACCTCTTCGTCGAGCGTTATTAACCTGGTTGGGAAAAGCCACAACCTGATTTGTTAACGCGGTTACCAGCGTTGCCAACTGAGTTGTGACCGTAGTGAGGTTCGTGGTTGCCTCCCTTAAACTTTCTGCAAAATTCTCGAAGTCGGCTCTAGTTGCTGGATGATCACCCATGGCTGATCAAGTATCGAAAAGAGAAGGAGAATGCCTCGCTCTGATACCACTTGACGCAGTCAGACTCACACATGTCAGCAAACACTAACCTATAGATTAATTCAAGTTCTCAAACAAGAACTTGAAGAAAAGAATTTTGGAATCCACCAGAAGTTAAGCTGAAAACGGCTTTCGATTAAAAATAATAGTGTAGTCTTACAAAAACCCTAGAACCCCCTTTATATAGAGAAGGATCTTAACTCGTAAAATAGGAAACTTAGTATAAAAGTAAAAACGAAAACTTAGGAAACTCGAATATTGTAAACAGAGAAGATTAGGAAACTACTCTTCCTACGTCAGAACCATTCGATCAGCACTACCTGCAATTGCCACGCACATGTCAACAAGTTCTTCTAGAAGTTGTGTACATGCCCTTCAAAGATCTTAACACATCGGTTTTGTGGAGCATAAAGACGCATATTCCATACAAAGAGCTTACAGTATAGCATTAGTGAGAAGGTAAGATCCATATGGACTTGAGCTCATGCCGATTATTGTATCTTGATGGCCTTCAAGTGTCATGATTGCTTCACCTTTCCGCAAATCCCATACTTTAACTTCATTGTCAACACCTCTAGTGAATATCTTATCGGTTGCGAGAAACTCGCAGTTGTGATTTGGTATATATCAAGGAATGTTTATATAGCTCCTTTCTGTCTCATGTCCCAAAGCTTTGCAGTTCCATCATCAGATCCATTAACTATAAGAGCTAACTCTCCTCGTGAAGAACAACAAGAACTCACGAATGAGGGATGTTCAAACATTCTTAAATTGTTTACTAAGCTCTAACAGTTATGTCATGACTAACTGATACAACCTGAGAGCCATCACTTTTCCTATGAACATCAAGGACAACATTCTTGTGACATTACAAAACCATAAAGTTTTTGCAGTCTTCATGAACTCTCCAAAAAAAGATTTCTCTATTGTGAGATCCATAAGCAATTACAGTTCCAGTAGGATTGAATTTCATAGTATAGATGAAAGTTTCTTAAGAACACTCTTTATCTAAGAATTTCTTTATTTATTATTGCTTAAAAAATATTCTCAAAACTAAACAACAATCAAAGTCTTAATGTTCTAACTTCTGTTATCGCAAACTCGATTGCTATAAACCTATTCATAGAGTTATTCGATCCTTTGATATCTCTAACTAATTATATTCGTAATAGAATGCCATATCTCTTAATTCTGACCTTGTTCGTTTGTTGGTCGCTGGCGACTGCGACCAAAAAAATTGTTTTTTGTTCGTTTGACAGCCGCTGCGACCAGTCGCTGTGTTGTTCGTTTAATGATCGCGCAACAAACGACTGATCGCTGGATTTTTTTTGAGTTTACTAAAAAAGGTAAATTAGTAATTTTGAATTTTAGTCACCGCAAATCGCTATTTTAAACAACGATCAAAAATTGCAATCGATGGTCGCTGGCGACTGGTCGCTGAACCAGCGACTACAAAACGAACATGTTTTGGTCGCGGTCGCTAGCAACCAGCAAACGAACAAAACCTCTATCTAGTTATTCTTTGATCCTATCTTTATCTCTAATTTCCATTTTAGAAATATTTTAGGCTGCAAGCTATTGAAGCTTATTCAACATAGATAGCACTTTGGTGTCCAGTTAGTAACATAATAGGCGCTTCCAAACTTGAAGTCCGTTGCTTTCCATTGGAACCATTAGACCAATCAATTGGCTTTGGAACAGATAAAGCATCCTCATTTTCTCTTTTCACAATATCCATCTCTTGACGTGTATGCGATCAGAAACAAAACCTATATCTACAAGAAAACAATTTGCAAACTGATATTCAGTGACGCAAAGCTGTGAAATTTAAAGATTTGTTGTAAAGAATCAAAATTGCATCCTCTTTCAGATTGATTCCATCTTGTGTTTGATCAAAATCGAAAATAAGAAAATGACATTGCCTCCGTCTACAAAGAGCTCACCGATAGATATACCCAAAACTGAATTTCAAATTACGCAGAAAGAAATTATGTACCTTTCGTGCGCTACAGAATTTCCACAAACGATCTCTCTCGTCGTTTGGAGTAATCAATAAGAACCCTAGAAGTAAAGAGATTGGTGAAGGAATCAAAAAAGATCGTAGCTTCTAGACAGTAGTAGCACACAAATTCGCCGCGGAAATTTTGTGTTAAATCAAAGAGATCCCATATTTTATAGTATTATCAAAATGAATCCCCCTACAAATTTTATTGTTCAATATTACCCCAAACACAACGGTCGATGACATGGCCCAATAAGAGGCATTTATAATTGGCCGGCCCAACTAGTCGGGGTCCATGATGATTGGTTCAAAAAGTGTATAGATACGGTCTTTTCCAAATCATTCCGTTAAAACAAAAAGTTATTATAGAGATTTTGATAGGTAGCTACAAGAATTGTGGTAAATCGACAACTTTACAAAATGTCTAGAACTCAAAATCACACGAACACTTGAACACTTGCAACACCAGACAAGAATTACAAACACGACAAACTAATTTTAGAGGAAAAAGGAAACAAAATCTCAGACCAAGAAAAGTGTAAAAATAATATAAAATCAGACAGCAGAAAGACTTGCCCATTTACCTACCTCATAAGGATCAGCATAGTAATATAGCTTGATCCTGTTTGCTAAAGACAGTCCTGCAGCAAATGGAGAAGCCCGACCACTCAAATCATCACTTTCTGCTGGATCATCTACAAAAGCTGCAACATCTCCGAGAAGCTTAAACGATACTCTTCGTGCTTGAATCTGTTTAGGAAAGTCGAAATACATCGGTGTTCCAACTTTCGTCTCAGGCAATCTGTATTCTGCGATTGTCACCATTTTATAATGTTCCTGTAAAAACATTTTTTCAAGATCCACATGAATAAAGTGAGTCGGCAATTTTGGTTTCTGAGGATTAAAAAGTGGGAGGGGGAGGAGAGGTTGATACCTGAAGAACAGATACTTGTATATACAAGACGGCTGGAGAGACGTGTCTATCTTCCATTATGACACTCGCCGGGTCCCATATGTCGATTAAATCTGAAGAAGGCGAGTGGGTTACACGAGGCTTTATGGCGTTAAATGCATCTAAACGGAATCCAGCAGCTAAAGGTGAAGCAGGTTGCAGATAAAGTTCCAAAACTAGATCATTTTCCATTGGTCTCTCAGCTTCGAGTGGTATCTGGAAGACGGAAAAGGCAATAAGTAACAATACTATCCATGGAAAAAAGATGAAAGAGCAAGCAGTTTTCTAAGGTACTAACCAGGAATCTATTCAAACGTGGGGCTCTGTCCAGCCAATTTCTTACGCTCGTGCTCTCAAAACTTTGTACTGATGCAAGCGCCTTGTTACTCACGGTGTTTCCAGTGACCAAGATGCGTCTCGCATGAAGACATGGATCATTCTCAATGGTTGCTCCAAAAGAGGCACGGCGAGGGACTGGAGCAGCAAACGGGTTCTCATCCAAAGACAAGAGATTAATGTTTTTGTCCAAACTAACTGAGCTTGATCCAAGACGGGGAAGTCGCAGTGTTACCCATATAATGCGGCAACGAACAGGATTCTTGAAAGCAAATTTTATATGCCTAGGAGCTCTACCAGACTTTTCTGGACCGCAAAGCTCAGGCGACGATCTAATAAAGGACTGTACATCCCATTTTCCCATCAATGTTCGTGCTTCTCTATTTATGTCGCTGCTCGCCCAAATTTGGACCTGCAAGATACATAAAATATTGGAGTGTGTACAATCATGCCATTATTGTGGCCGCTATCACTTATGTACTTACATGGGTAAACTGGAATTCAACTGAAGAAAGAAAAGTCAACTTACAGTAGGAGCATCAGCTTCAGAGTAACCACATGGACTAACAAGTAGAAGCACACTGGTGACATCTGAAAGGTTATTGAGAATGATGACAGCTTCAACAGAGTTTGCCAAAGGAGGGGCTTTCCAGTAGGAATTACATGAAGCAAGATTCAGAGGGGTGATCAATGAAAAAAATGGTGCTGAATCACTCCCAGTTTCAACCTATATTGCACAATGCAAGCATCCAAAAAAGAGAAAGGAGAATTAGGTAACATATAACACGTCTTTACATGTGGTGTTACACCACTATCTTAAGGTTATATACTTAGTGAGCCTAAAATGACAGGAATGAAAATCAACGGGGGCGGGGAGTTGCGTCACCATAACGAATATATAATTTTGATGTCATAAAACCACAGTTTGAGGATTTTACAAGAAACATACAATGCAATACAATGATACCAATGTATATCTAGAAGTTCTGAAGATATCGAACTAGGAAACTCAGTTGAACCAAAACAGAGGAATCGTGCATATAAGACCAACGAAAAGATGTTTAGCTACAAATGAAAGAATGAAATAGACTACCTTATGTAAGAAGCTTGCATATGGGAATTCAGCAAGTGATTCCTCCTTGCCCAGAATTTGACGAAGGACATTAAAGTCTTCTCGATTATGAGAAGGATGACCTCTAACAGCAAGATGATTTGTAATGTTAGATCCAAATACCTCAGTCAGAGCTTCCCGACCAGCATTATCAACACGACCACTTCTTCGCAAGCTGACCAAGACCCTAACATAATCTACAATCAAGGCTTCAAGCACTATTGGGCTGCAGCATTTTTTACAAACGTAATGATCTGAACCTATTGAAGTAGTAGAGCCATCTGCAAGACTTCCACCTCCATTTGCAATGTCCCTGGAATAGGATTTTGAAAGCAGAAGAGCTCCTTTTCCAGCACAACAAAACTTACAAGCTTTTTTCATACATCGGAAACACAAGAACACTGAGCTGGACTCTCCAGCTGAACTCTTGGCATAAGATCCAACTGGACTTTTATTGACTTCAGCTCGGATTTGACACATTCCGCCATCACAACACTCACCAAGTTTGGTAATATTCCAGAAATCTATCACGTTATTTTCCAGCTTCCCTAGACCAATAGAAGCTATAATTTTATCTTCAAGAGAAGCCTGGCCCAGAACTGCAAGTGCATTTGATATTCTACACAATCTTCCAATATATGACTCGTCGTATGAGGAGTTCGGATTAATGGTAGCTGGATCAATTCCAATTGATAACAGTGCCCTATCTCTTTCTGCTGCCGAAATATTGAGCTGTAGACGTTCAATTTCAAGCTTCATAGCTTCTACAAACTCAAGCTTCTTTCCCTGAAGTATGTCAAACATGCAGGAATTTAGTTTAAATTCAAAAATGGAACTTTTAAGAAGAAAAATAGCATGTGAAAAGAATTGCTAAACCAAGGAAAGAATAATACAACGAGAAAATAGCTTGTGAGAAGAAGTAATTGCATCAGCAAATACCATTAATCCTCTCCTAGTTATATCTAGGATGAAGTAGCATACCATGTTTGGACCCGCAAAGGACTTAACACAATGTAAGTACAGATGAGCACCACTTTCCTTAGGCCTTTTATCTTGTGGGAAAGACCCGCCAGGAACAGTTTCAGAGCCAGAATATTCAACAACTGCTTGGTCTAAGAAGTCAAGCATGTCATTGCCTCCACTTGCAACGCATTCTACCACTGGTTGTGGGAAGGGTTCCGAAGAAGAATCATCTCCGGTCAAAAGGTCAAGCAGATTACCAGGAAAAGCTTCTTTCTGTTGTACTGGTGTGGACACGGTTTCAGTCTGTAAAGATTTGGCAGCAAAAGGATTCAAGTCAGAAGGAGGAATATCATCTTCATCTGGTTTGCTAGCAAGTTCAGCTAATCTTCCTCCAGTACGTTCACTAGTAAACATTCCTTTCCATGGAAGAGAAATTCCGAGGACTTCTATCTGCACAGCATAAACAAAATGCAGAAAAAATGATTTTTACAAAAATTGTTTCTTCAGCTGATGATGACTATTTACAAAGTTCCAACAAATTCAGAGTATGAAAAGCTTATATATCAACCAATAATTCAATTTTTGGAAACTAGCAAGTACCTGACCAAGAGTCATGGGAACTCTAACAGAACCAGCTGGATAAAATGTAACAGCAACTACACGGGTTAAGAAATCCAGCTGTCCATCTAGTTCTTCATAATCATACAGCAATGAAAGACTTGATGTATCACTTTCATAAAGACGAGCACCAGCTCCAGTAACAGCCATGTCCTCTGAACTAATTGGCCCTGGTAAGGGTATCAGAAGATTTGTACCATTTGCACAGCGTGGTATTGAAGCACCCTGTCCACAAAGCATAATTACAGAAAATCGGTAATTCAGTTGAACTAACTAGCGTGGAAGTCAACATGATCTCCTTCAAACCATAAAAGAGAAGGGACAAGACATAAAAGAAGTCAACCTCAACAACTAATTTAAGGTCCTCTATGTGGCGTCCAGTTCTCACATCCACAGTGGATGGACATGTCAAATCATCCGCACCATGAGATATGGTCAGTAGAAGTTGACATACATGGCAAGGCTCACTGAGATAAATAAATAATTCAACGACATCTGCAGCTTGTGGACATAGCTGCAAGATATATCAAAAGGAGGGAAACTTTTTAGCTCAAGCCTACAAGTAAAGAGTATAATGAGTTAAACGCTATATCCAAGTAGAGGTACCCAAGTTATGTCCTTCTTCTTGATACTCAGCAGACTGGACCCATCATTGGAACTTTCCGACATGCTAGGTACAGGTTTCAAAAAGAAACCACATGGTCGAGAAAGTACCTGATATGAATATTGTCGCAGTGAGAAGTAGACAGAGATTTCAGAAGGCAATAAATTGTAGACTCAACACATCAACGAAGAAGTTATTCTATTAGGAACCATATATCCACACACACACAAATTTTTTTGTTAAAGAGCATCTGTCCTACATGAAATAAAATCTGCTGACGCCCGAAATGGATTCATTCTTTAGAGCAGTTATACACGGACAAAGGTGGCTGATGGGAAGAAGTTTACTGAAATTGTGCCAATTTTCTTACATGTAAAGGCTGGACAGGAATTGATGGAAGATGCTTGAAAAGCCTCATTCCCAAAAACATCTCCAGCTGCTTTTGCCGTGAACTATCAACCATTGCATTTTTATATCTTCTCTGTAACGTAATTTTCATGTTTTTCTGTGCTGCAGAAAACTGTTTAAACGCTCCTGATTCTTCACTGAAGATGTTGAGAATTTGGCTGTGCATAGCTTTTGAGCCAGTATAGAGGGTCGCATGGATATCACCTTGTTGCAGAAAAAGATCTGCCAGCTCAGAGACAGGAGACAAGATAGTGGATCTCTTAAACTCTTCAAACTTCATGTCAAGCCTCTTCCATGGTTTATCTGGACATGGATGACTCCATGTTGTTGTCTTAGTGTTGTGATCTATATAATATGATTTTCCAGTTACTGCATCAGCTCTTTTTTCCCATCCCGGTGGAAGCGGAGCATTATATCCCCCAGAATTATTAACAGAGTTATAACCATATCCAAGATCAGTATCAAGTGATATTCCCAGCCTTCTACATTGCTCTACAAACACTTGAAGACCACCAAAGAAACTAGCTGCATTTGTTCGATCCAAAGAATCAGCGCAGTTGAAGCGTATCACCCCATTTTGATGTGCTCTCAAACAGAAGGCACCTTCAATGTCATCAATGCAGATCACCTCGCCCCTGCAATCTTTTAGTCTTTGCCGTGATGGCAAGTAGTCACCTTCAGAAATTCCTATTGCCATAGTGGGTGATTTTAGATACATCCATAATCCTTCAATTGTTTGCTGTTCCCCCTTTAATTTCACACTGGCATGCCAATCATAATTTATCAGGTGCACACGAGTATAAGGAAGCTTTCCACTGGATTTGATAAAGTTCATTGATTCTTCAAAATGTTGTACTAATATAGATTCTGATTTCCCTTCTCCACTTCTAAGTAAGTTAACGCACACAATAGGAACAAAAGCCTTTTTCTTCTGTTTTTCCCCCACTGGTGCATCTAGGTTCCTAGTATCATATCGCTTGCTTAACCTTTGGTAGTATTCCGTGCTTCCTTTATATGGATCTCTATCTGCCACATAAATTTCTGCTTCTGCCGCAGTCATCTTCAGTTCTGCACCCCACCATATTGGTATGGTGCCACGTCGCCAAATGTACGAGTTAAAAGCAATGCTCTGGCCCTGCCTTTTAGGTGTCCATACAATCTGCTCACACTCAACTTCGTTACCTGCACTAAACATATACTTCTAAAATTAGGACCTAGTCAAATCCACAATCACACTTTCATTATATGTATGCCTTCATCCAGACAGACATTGCTTTAAGAGCTCCATCGAAAATAAATAGTCATACGAATACAGAATTTAGTAGTTACAGAGCCCTACCAAAAACATTGAAAACTAGTAGAAGTTCTAACAACAGAAAAAAAAAAGAAAAAAAAAAAGAAGAACTCAATTTTGGGAGAATCTCACCTGTGCCAGAACATGAATTGATGCCTCTAGCTAGGTAACGAGTTCCTGGGTGCAATCTGCTACGACGAGCCATTAAAGCAACAATCCCTTCTAACTGACCTGAGCTCCCAAAAGTTCGATATTCTGCAAATCCCTATAAATAACATCAAATAAGAAGGCATGATATGATGTGATATTATATTAGAATATCAATTCAGATAATTTTGAAATTTCACATAAAACCAAATCGAATAGGTTGATCAACCCTCATCAATTCATAATTGGAGGACAAACCTGCAGAAGGATGACACAATGTTCAGGCAGCCCAATATTCTTAAAAGGTAGAGATAACCACCTATTCCAAACAAATTCATCATCAGGGGTATGCAGTGGCATGCGGCTTGGGAAAGGTCGAGTTATGTCCCTAGTATCACAAAAGTAGTGTTTTCCATCGATGTCAAGCTCTGTCAACTCCTGAATATTCTTGGTTTCACCTTTCCCTTGAGGCTGTGGATTGTAAAGTGGTATTTTGACCCACTGAGTCTCAGACACTGTATATACGCATCCTCCTCCAGGCAAATCTGGAATACTAGGATTTAGCCTGGTCGCAACTAGAAGCATCCCAAAGCTCCCCAACACAGCATAACCGAGTATTGCCCTCCCATAAACTGAGCTTCTACAACCACCTCTTGATCCATTTGTGATATAATCAAGGGCTTCACGCTCTGACTTAAAATTATCGAGACCAGGCTTCCCATTGTACCGCAGGACACCAGTCGTAGGATCGATATAAATAACTTGAGTGTCAGCCTTCGAGATTAGACTTACTAAGACATAGACCTCACCAGATTCTAAGGTGACAACAACTATAGATGTCTTTTTTGAACCACCTACTATACGAAGATAAGATATTAGCCAACCAAATGATGAAAAACAACTAGTGCAAAGAAAATGAAAGAACCATCTCCGCTTTTTAAAAAGAATGCAACGAATACCAGATACACCACCACTCACGAGTAAAGCTTAAGAAACGGAAAACATAAAAGAGATCTTACCAGGTGAAAGCAGATCCATTTGAACAAAGGGCTAAGCAGAGCAGGTGCCCTCTTAGACAGAGTCACGGACCAAGATATCTCGATATACAACCTACAATCTATCAAAAGACAGAAATTTAGATATATAATTAACAATGGAATCTCAATATGCAGCATACTTAGTTCTTTACTTAAGTTATTCATCAACACCAATTAAAAGTTCAAAGTGATAGATCACCTTCCCAAAAAAAAAAAATTCACAGAGACAAAAGGTCATACTTTTCTCACAAATTTCGTGGTCTCTATTCCGATGGAAAAAAGGACAAAAAAACGAGTATCAGAGATCTGAGACTTCCCAGAATCGCAAAACTACGCAAATCGATGGTTTATATTCCAGAGAGATAAATTCTTCAGAGAACTCGAATCGAATCATTGTCATAAGAGAAGAAACTCACCGTGCAAGGAAGCATGAAGTTGCAGAGATGATCAGATGCAAATTTCACGAAGTCATATGTGAACAGACGAAGAGGAGGAGCAAATCTCCTATAACTCAACCCACCGGATAAAAACAATCATAGTACGACACGTGTTAAATTATGCAATTAATTATGAAAATGAGTCGAAATTTCTGATAACTTCGACATTGCCCCCATTAGTTTGAAATTGATACGAATTGACCCAATTACGAAAAAAAAAGGAGAATCAAAGGAAAAGACAAAAAAATAGAGAGATGAAATAACGGCTTTAACAAGCCACACGATTCTCTTCGCTTATCTTCCTCCACCCAATCCAAATTGCGACACAATCTCTTTCGAATCCACGCGCCTGTATCTGTATCAATACAATCGGCATTGATAGCTTTCATCAAGCTCAGTCCACTCTTGTCATGAAACTTCATCATTTGTCGACCTTGACCCAGATAGGTTAAATTTACTGCATTTGATCTTCCTTCGAGTTTCTTCTATTGTTTAACATGCTCAGACTGGATAATTTGGATGATGGGTATTCTTGTTGCAGGTTTCAGAAGAAACCCGTTATTGTAAATCTGCTACTGGAGTCTTTTTGTCTGTATTTTGTTGTTGAGTCACCGTATCTTCTTAGTCTGTGATTTTTGTATTGTGTTT
>JAKUCM010007898.1:0-41483 GCA_023374145.1 Lepidium sativum
CAAAAACACAAAGACCAAAGCTTACATACACTTATTATTTGTGATAAATATTCTCTTCTCTCTTTTTTGATGGCTCTTCTTTTGACGCACCCAACATCGATTCTCTTTGCTACTCTCTAACCCATCACTTTGTATCACACCCACACACACCAATATATTGTACATTCTCTTTTCACATTTTTATTCTTTCATTAACTTCACCATTTTTCCCCTTAATTTCTCTTATTTTTCTTTGTTCTACTTCGATTTGCATGTTAATTTATCAATGTAAATAGTAAAAACAAATTCGTTTTCATACTTTGGTTGGCTACGACTTGGCTAATCATAAACTAAAGAAACTAGTTTTATATGACGAAGATTCATTTGAAGAACTTTAAGTACCATAAATTCAATATCAAATAATAAAATTAATTAAGAACAGAAAATTAGATACGAAAAACAAAGAGTGGGAGAAAAGACAATAAAAAGTAGAGAAATTTGTGTAAAAATATTTGTGTTATTCGGTGGAAAATATAAGAAAAGTGGGTAAATGACATGATATGAAGATCATAGAATAAAAACTTTAATGTAGATCGATGTGTCGTTTAATGTATTGAAATATTAATTTAATTCTAGGGGCATGAAGCCATGAACAACCCATCTATCTATCGAGTCTTTTGGAGTGTACTGCATGGGAGAAGAGTGAATAAATGACTTTTTGGTAATTATAAATTAGCAAATATATCAAATAATTCTTTAATTATTCAAAAAGCCAACTTTTTGGGTTTTCCCACTCTGTATCGTCATCATTGCAGATGAGGTGTGAATGGACCCACACTCTCTTTGCTTTCAACTTTTGTTTCATTCTCTCTTTTTTTGCTGTAAGGTTTATTTATCATTTCTTCTAATTGGGACAAATGTATCGAGTAAAACTGGTAGATAGTCTTGATTAGACATTAAACTTATTGTTATCTCTATTATTACGTTGTCTTAATCAACTGTATATTTTCCTGCTAATTTGAGTGTTATGGTGTTCATTCAACGTATCGGCCATGTTAATTACGATCCAAGCTTTGACTATCCCATCCCATCAGTACATTATTATCTTTTCATGGTTTTTTTTTGTCGCCCATTATTATCTTAATCGGCCCAGTACATTACTACTTTTAGTTGTTGTTTGTCCCATTTTGAATCAGATCCAAAGGCAATCAGAACACCAACCGATCATTAAGGTAGAGTCTAAATAGTCACATTGGAACTATCGACCCAAAATTGTTTATACTAGAATTTTGCAAGTTATAAATTTGGTAGATTGTGGTTATATTAAATTTAACTGATTAATACAACACTTTTAAATGCTAATACATCTGGAAAGTGCTATGAATCATGACATGTGGTCATCAATATGACACAATTTTGATGACTCTCCAATTCATTAACAACTGTTAGCATTATTAATTTAGATATATATATATATATTATCTTAATTGTAAAACTTACAATTATAGGAATCGCTTGTAAACCAATTCGATATCGGTTCAGCTCCACCTGATTCCGAGTCGGGTCGAGTTAACATTTTGGTTACCTATTCAATAGCCAAAATTATTTCAACCCGATTCTTATACCAATTTTCATTCAGATCAGATCATGGATTAAAAAAATGGGTAATCAATATTTTACCCGAAATTTATCCAAAATTCTCTATAAATCCTGAATGCATTAACATTCAAATTATAGAAATAAACCATAACAAGAATAATGTATAATGTCAAACATAAACAAAATGAAACAGTAAAGCATAAGAAAAGGGAAACATGATCCAAAAGAGATTCAAGACAATTCTTCATTCACCCTAATGGACCAAAATGAAACAACGAGAAGAGAAACAAAAGAAATTTGAACCATTTCATCATTCCCATCGAAGTATAACCGATCCATTTCATCATTCCCATTTCTAGGTCGATCATACTGCATCAAAAAAACAGAGAACAATGTGGCTATAGCATTATTTAATTTTGTATCAAAAAACTGCATCAAAAAATAGAGAAATAGAGAAACATTTTGTTACCTAATTTTTCATTCTTCAATTTTCAACTTCTCCAAACTCTTCAAACTCTAGTAAATACCACGAAAGAAAAAAGAAAACTAGAACAAGTTATCGGACATCAATGAACAACAAACATTTGGAAATCGTAAAATTCAAAGTATTATCTTACCTCTCGTGAGGTCATCTTGCATTTGTATGTCTAAGAGCATCTCTTGTATTGTTTTGATGCCTTTGTCACTAAACTATATTGACACATCAATGAACAACAAACATTTGGAAATCGTAAAATTCAAAGTATTATCTTATCTCTCGTGAGGTCATTCTCAAAACTCTCTTTATAAAAAGCTTAGAAAAAAGATATACGATAAAAGATATCTCCAAAAAAAAAAACTAAACATTTGGGTTTAATGTGTGAAAACGAAACCAAGTCAACCTTGGACAAAACCAAGTCGGATAAAATAAAACAAGGTGTCTATTAGGATTCGACCAAAATTCTCTACCACTTGCCTAAGAATTTATTTTTGTCAAAATTCTTGATCTGTTTTCACGACCACTTGTCCAATAATTCATGTTGAAACTGTTCTAGTCCATTTTCTCGATCCATATTCACGAGTTGAGGGTCGAGAATTCTTCTTGGAGGCTTCTCTCCTCTCTTTTATGGTTCCTTACTTCAAGAGCTTGGTCCTTAGCTTCCACATCTCCAATAGTAGGCTCCAATCCACTTAAAAGACAAAAAACAAAGAAAATATGCAAAAGTATGATCCTAAGACTCTAATGTATAAATTCAAATGATGCAAATTGTCAATGAAAACTAGTTTGATATTCACATATATCAGTTTGAAAAATAGTTCTTATTGTAATATAAACCTTTTTCTTTATTATATTAATGTATCTTTTATAGTCAGAAAATGTTGAAATTTAAAAATATGGATGAAGATATATGTTTGGTAGACTATGCTACAACACACACGATACTTAAAGATAAAAAGTATTTGTTCTTCCTTGGTATAAGAGATTTTCACTAGAGGCATGAATATTATATCTAGTAATGAAAAATAATTATGGGCTCTCGAAAAGCTAATTTCTCAATGCCAAGGGACTAAATTTGAAATAAATGATGCATTATATTTCTGATAACAGGGTTTTTCACTCAAACACATATCATAGTCATTGTAATACAAAGGGTGTCAATCCAAGTGGGTTAGATGCTAGCAATTAAGATGTGATCGAATCTACCTAATTTAAGCCAAGCAGTTGATGTCGAATTAAACAACCTAAGAGAATAAAATGCAATACTGAAAGTAAAGGAAAGCAAGAATTAACATAAAGTTGAACAAGTAAAGAAAGCAAAAAGAAATCAGAATGATGAGGGGTTCTTGAGGATGAGAATTATGGATAAGTGGATCTCCTAAATCTACCATAGATGCCTAACAAACTCATAAGAGGTGATCTCTAGAAAACAAGTTCATAAGTAAATAAATCCACTCTCATGGCAAATATTCTCAGCAAGACTACAACCTGATGATATACACGTTTTTAGCACGTCTTAGGAGCATCATTTATGTATATTATACGTACATTTTGATACATTCTCATATAGTTGGAGTCTAGATAGTATCATTCATACACATTCACATGCATTTGCATACATACTACGTTTTGTGAGTTTTCAGGTACTGGATGTGGGCACGATCGAGTTTGTTTTGGACAAGGAAGAACCACAGATCGAGCCCAGATCAAGCTCAGCTCGAGTCCAGACACGCACTCACACAAGCTCGAGATCACACACTCGAGCTCAACTCGAGTACACACTCACGGAGGGCCAGTTCAGACGCACTACTGCTCTTTTCACTATTGGGCCAAACCGAGGCCAAAATCCACTGCGCATTGGGCCGAGTTTATTTAGGGTTTTGCTATGTGTTTAGTATAAGTATTCTTACATGTTGCAAAACCCGAACCCGAGTTTTTACAATTAATTTTTCTTGCAAACTTAGAGCTTTGTAATCAAACGTACCCTTCTGATTTTGAGTTTATTTTTATGCAATTCAGTTTTACATTAAGCGTTGATTTCATACTTTGTTCGAGTTCTTTATTGATGCATTCAAACCTTGAATTCGTGTTTGTTGTTAAACTCATGCGTTCTGAATAGTCACCTAGGGTTCCTGAGGATAAGTTAGGTCTGCGTGACGCTTAGGTTTTCTAAGGCGCTTAGGGTTAGATTTATGTAAGTCTTTTCTAATTTAGTGTTATCATCACTAGCTTCATTCTGATCAACTGAGGCTTGTTCTGAGACGCTCTAGCACCGATGAGTGTTTGGTAGAGCGTCTGACTGAACCACTTCAGAGATTCACATGCTCAGCTCGAGGGATCGAATGTCTGAGGTGTAAATCGGCGTTAAGCGAGTTGATCGTTCATTCCGACTAGATTATCAAACGCCTATGGAGATAGGGTCTGTTAGTAGTCTACTCGAGTTTGTTTACCACGAGAGTGGATTCATTATTTGTGTTCTCGTTGCCTAGAGACTAGCTCTATTGAGTGATATCAAGCGCCTAGTTAACTCAAGAGTCACGTTGACCCATGAAACTCACTCCTCAGGATCCTGCTTTATCACCATGCGTTAATTCTATTTGATACTCTACTGTTTATTGCTCTGTTTGAGTTATTTACAATTGCACTACCTTGTCTATTTTCGTTTTAAAGGTTCGAATTAGGTTGTTAGAGAAACCAAACTTTGATTGGCTTGAATTAAGGTAGTTAACTGCATCCTGATTGATAATTACATTCCCAGTTGGATTGACACCTATTATACTACAACCGACATACAAGTATAATATGATTTGACAATAGAGTAAAAATCTTGTTATCACCTGACCTAACTCCTATTAGCGATTTATTATCAAGCATGCATGAAGAAACAACTTGCTAAAGCCAATAAACACTCTAGATAACTAATCCCTTAGGCTAGACATGTAAATCTCTGAAATTAGTTGGTTCATGAATTTCATCAAACACTTCACGGGCGTGGAAATTCCTAGAATCTAGTCTCAATTTATCAGAGAGAAATTACCATTACGTACACTAAAATAGAAGAAATCTAATCAAAACTAAGACTAGACACCTAGGAGATCAATGATTCCACACTAATCTAACATATCCTCAAGAACCTTAGCTCTTTACTTAGATTTTGTCACCAAGAACACTAACCCAGAATTTAAAAACAAGTAGATAATCGTAAAGAGCAGAGAAAGATATGAAGAATGCAAAAGAAATTAAACTTAATTACTTAATATATCATATGAAATCTAAATACAAAAGTAGAGAAATTTTTTTGTTTTTTTCTCCAAGAACAAAAAAGGGCTAAAACGTGGTTGCTGTGAAAAAATGAAAGAGGTCCCCTTTAAAAGTTGTGGAATCCCTAATTAAATAGGTCTAAATAAGCTTGGTACAAAATAAGTAAAACCGAACAGAAAAAGAAAATTTGCTAGTTTTCTCGCAGAGGCTCGACCCAGAATGATTAGTCTTTAGTAAATTTGCCATATCTTCCTAACCACGCGTTAGATTTCTTTCAAACCACCGCCAAATGAAATCTAACTCGTGTGGCTATAATGTGATAAATATGAGCTCAATCCAAAGGTGGGAAGTATTTAAAAGAAAGTCAAACTTTTTACGTATTTGCATAATTTTGCATCTCCAAATTTGTGTTCCGTCCTCAAGTCCAATTCCAAGACCTTCTCAATGCCCAAAACAATCCAAAAATCTCCAAAGTACCTAAAAATTACTCCAAATACAATATGTATGCAATGCAAATGCAAAGTATGCAATATGAAGGTAAAATGACTATAAAATGATAGTGAGGATATGCATATGGATGCAAAACATGTAGAATAATGCTTCTAAAATGTGCTAAAATGCAGACATATCAACTCCCTCAAACTTAGATCTTGCTTGCCCTCAAGAAAATGCATAGAGCTAAGAAGGAAGAGAGGTTGCTGACAATGGGAACATCTCACCTCAAACAAACAACATATTAAGCTGAGATACCGTAATCCACAAGTGAACCCTTATCTATTGAATGGCCACAATTTACTTGCATCAAGGCTAAACATGCAAACTAAATATCCCTAGTACTTAGTCGGACTCTAAGAAACATAGATTTGAATCCTATTTCAAAAGGTGAATGCCTCAAGAGGGATTATCGATCATTGATTTATTTATTCAACTATAAGAACTTAGTAAGGCTTAATTGATTCATAATACTCATTATTTTTTGTTTAAAACTTCCGAAATTCATGTTTCTACAGTAGCTTTATCAATGAACACAAGAAGGTACGAGTTTACGCACAATCCTCGTCCACTTTTGGCTTGCTTGCATCAGCTTCATTAGTAAATACAAGAAGGTACGGGTTTACGCACAACCCTCGTTTACTTTAGGCTTTATTACATTAGCTGGAGAATGGGAAGATTAATTTTTTCTTTTTACCTCAACTTTCTTAGTGAACACAAAAATGTACGGGTTTACGCACATTCCCCGTTCATCTTAGGCATTGTGGTAAGAGCTGAATTATTTGAGGATTCAATTATTAGTTTCTGCCAAGCTAAACTCAAGGAAGGAAAAGATTCAATGCATCTCAAGCCCCTAATTTGGCAAAAATAAATTCAATTTAAAAAGAAACAAACCAGGTCTTTTCAAGATACAACATAAGCACATGTTTCAAAGGTAAACGATCCACCTAATCAACTTTCTAATGGGAAACACCGCAAGTCCAAGAGTTCACTATTGTTACTAGCAAAAAAACCTAGAAAGAATGTCTATCATTAACAAGATGATTCTCAAAAGTCTAAACTCAATCCAATATGAATGCAATGAAACTACATGAACACTCTATTTTTGAAGGATGCATTTTTAGAATTTTTTCAAATTCTTATGGATTTTCTTTTTCGTAGATGCTTATGCAATGAACCAATATGCTAAAGGAAAATATTTTTAAAATTTTCTATGCCATAAGTGAGATACATGATCTATGTGGAAAATCAAAACTAAGAATCACAAAAACAATGTCAATATCCTCTAGAACCCTCCCCCAAACTTAAATCACACAGTCTCTTGTGTGGATAAAAGTTTAAAGAAAGATCCTAGACCAGCAAGGCAAAATAAAATATGCAATGGTATATACAAGGATGTGAAGGAGGTGGTACTTTGTTGGATAGTAAAGAAGTTGGAATTGGAGGCGGTTCATGTCTGTTTTGGACACGCTTGAGTGTGGGATTCCGGGTGCATTTGAGGCATACTCGAGCTGATGCTGCTCAAGTGTCCTCCACCAGATCTAAATTCCTTGTCCTGAGCTGATGTGTACCTGAAACTCAAAAGGATCCAGCAAGCCAAAAAACAAGTAAAATGAAAAGGAACTTGATCTCAAGAGATCCGAAATCCTAAATGTAGTAAAGCAAACACCAAATTGCCAACGATGCCAATTTGATAACATGGTTTTTCACTCAAACACAGATCAAATATCCCAATGCTTTATCATAGTCATTACAATACAAAGGGTGTCAATCCAAATGGGTGAGATGCTAGCAATTAAGATGTGATTGAATATACCTAATTCAAGCCAAGCAGTTGATGTCGAATTTTAACAACCTAAGAGACAAAATAAAAAGCAATACTGAAAGTAAAGGAAAACAAGAACAAACATAAGTTGAACAAGTAAAGAAAGCAAAAAGAAATCAGAATGATGAGGGGTTCTTGAGGATGAGAATAATGGATAAGTGGGTCTCCTAAATCTACCATAGATGCCGAACAAACTCATAAGAGGTGATCTCTAGACAGCAAGTTCATAAGTAAATAAATCTACTCTGATGGCAAATATTCTCAACAAGACTACAACCTGACCTAACTCCCGTTAGTGATTTATTATCAAGCAGGCATGAAGAAACAACTTGTTAAAGCCAATAAACACTCTAGACAACTAATCCCTTAGGCTAGACATGTAAATCTCTAAAATTGGTTGGTTCATGAATTTCATCAAACACTTCATGGGTGTGGAAATTCCTAGAATCTAATCTCAATTTATCAGAGAGAAATTAGCATTAAGTACACTAAAACATAAGAAATCTAATCAAAACTAAGCTTAGACACCTAGGAGATTGATACAACGAGTTTTAACCCTATATCCTACTGCAAGTGCATAGCAAACGAAATAATATTTAGGGACCAAATCCATGAAGAACCAAGTTACACTCTCAATTTCTATTGAATCACAAACTATATCAATCAAATGAAGGAAGTGAATTCTAACAACTTAAATGTGATTGTAATCAAATAATTAAAGTAATTAGATGTCAGGTATTCATTCGGGAGTTAGAATTCTTGTCAGGAAAACTATTCAGGAACTACTCTAATTTTATTCTCGGCTTGAACATAAATAAAGGTAAACCAACTCTCGTTGAATCTACCCCTCTATTAATAACATAAAGGTCATAACTCTCGTTGGTTTCATATTATAGATAGGCTTTATCATTTAGGTTCAAATACCCATAATCCAACCTAGCATCAACTCTCGTTGGTAGTGAAGAAATTGCTCTTCTAACCTAGTTCTAGTTCTTAACAATCTTCTGGAAGGTTAACAACCTAAAATCATTGACTAGGTGATCAGGCTAATCTATGCATTAGATTCGAGTATTAGAAGGAGAATCATCTACTCATCAATCCTATTTGTTCCCCAAGAGTGAATTCTAAAACCCTAGAATCCCTAGATCCGATCTAAGATCTACTTAGATATAGAACAATGAATAAAGCAAATCATGATGAACTGAAACTGAAATTGCATAAACAAAGATAAAGAGGATTCAAAAATTCTTCTTAAATATGAAGAGATTTTCTTCCTAGCTTACAAACTCTTAAAACTCTGTAAAATTCGTCTCTCACAAGTCAAAAACGGGTTTCCAATAATAATAGGAAACATAGTATTTATAGGGTCCAAAACAAGAACTGAGAATCGCGAAATTAGGTTTCTGCGAAAGGTCTTTGATCGATCGATCCTTGGCTGATCGATCGATCTTTTGGGATGATGCATCGATCTTCTCAAGAACCAAGTCGTTCTTTGGATCGTGCGCATAATCCTTTCAGATCTTTGATCGATCGATCCTTGGTAGATCGATCGGTCCTTCCCTTCGTGGAGAATGCCAGAAAATGCTTCAAACCTCTCCAAAGTCCACCTTCAAACATGATTCCAACTCTGAACGTTTTTGACTTGAAATCTCAATAAAACATAGACGAATTTCCCAAATATAACTGTAATAATGAGCTCAAAACCGACAAAATATGAGGAATATCAATTCCTCCAGATTTAGCTTCTTGCTTGTCCTCAAGCAAATAAAGAAAGACTGTAGGAAGATCACATCTCATCAGATAAATGATTCTCTCGAGATCCTGCACATCAAGTCCAAAGTGATTGCAAGAATACGACTCATCAAAATCGAGACCACCTTGTATTTCCCCCGGACTTAGCAAACACAACAATCTCGCGTCACAACTAAAAAATAAACAATCAGAATTCCCATACTGAGTCCCTAATAAATCTAAGTGCAGTCTCATTCGAGGGAATATCGATCAAAAGGCTAAGAGTTCCTACTTCTACTCTGTAGACTACCTTCAGTTTGATTCCATCTCTTTTTTTTCATAAGACCAATTCTTACTAGTAAGTTGCTTCATTGGAGTTTTCCTTCAGTAAGCCAATCAGTAAAGTGAAAAGATCAAGTCATTGGATGTATCCTTAGAGACATCTAATTCACTTAAAAAATTTGCAGCGTCATTGGAAAACTTTTACCCTAGGCTAACTTAATGCATAAATTTATATCGACTATAAGAATTTTTGGCTCAAAATGCCTGAATATAGTGAAGAGAGATACAAAACCAAACTTACAAGGAACATCTTTCACTGAGTAAAGAGAAGGAACATACCTGATGTATTACCAATTCCCTTGACGAGAGGATTAAGTCAGGTTAGGTGTGAAATCAGCATGAAATCCCCTGAAAGTTGAGATGAGTGTGCTCTGAATCTGAGTGCTGTTTTATTTCTAGGTTTTCCAATAGTCTAATCGATTCCTGACAAATGCAAAACAAGTGATACTAAGTTCAGGATAATGCTAAGGAAATAGAAAATCAAATGATCTCATGTCAGTCACAAAAGCTCAAAAATACAGAAAATAAAGGAGGGAAATATTCTGAAAATCCTAGAATGAAAAGAAACAAAACCAAAAAATGTGTTAGTCAATAGGTGTTCTCCCCCAGACTTACTTTACATCGTCCCAGTGTAAAAATAAACGAGAGGGAAGACAGAAAAACGCAAAAGAAATAAAAGTAACAAAAAGAAATAGTCTCAAAGAAAATGAAAATAAACTGAAGCAAAAGTGGGAAGTAGCGAAGGAGCTACTCAGGGCTCTCGCTGTAGCCGGCGCCTGGTGCTCTGCGGCGGCGAGAAAGACAGTGATCCGCTGTCTGATCATCAACGTCATTGTCAGACTGATGTTCAGTAACATCCGGTCGGCAGGTAGGTGCGGTAGCTTGCTCGTCACGATCGGCTGATATACACGTTTTTAGCACGTCTTAGGATCATCATTTATGTATATTTACGTACATTTTATTATACATTCTCATATAGTTGAAATCTAGATAGTATCATTCATACACATTCACATGCATCTGCATACATACTACGTTTTGTGAGTTTTCAGGTACTGGAAGCGGGCACGATCGAGTGTGTTTTGGACAAGGAAGAACCCCTGATCGAGCCCCAGCTCGAGCCTAGATCAAGCCCCAGCTCGAGCCTAGATCGAGCCCATGATCAAGCCCAACTCGAGCCCAGATCGAGCCCAGCTCGAGCCCATTTCGAGCTTGAGATCGAGCCCTGATTAAGCCCTGTTTGAATCCAAGCTCGAGCCTAGTTCGAGCTCACTCACATGCACTAGATCGAGTTCACACACTCGAGCTCAATACGAGTACCTACTCGCGGAGGCCCAGACCAAACGCAGTACTACGCATTTCACTAATGCTAAAATCCACTGCGCATTAGGCCGAATCTATCTAGGGTTTTGCTATGAGTTTAGTATAAATATTCTTACATGTTGCAAAAAACCAGAACCCTAGTTTTTACAATAGATTTTTCTTGCGAACTTAGAGCTTTGTAATCAATCGCAACTTTCATATTTTCAAGTTTATTTTTATGCAATTCAGTTTTACATTAAGCGTTGATTTCATACCTTGTTTGAGTTCTTTATTGATGCATTCAAACCTTGAATTCGTGTTTGTTGTTAAACTCATGAGTTCTGAGTAGTCACCTAGGGTTCCTAAGGATGAGTTAGGTCTGCGTGACGCTTAGGTTTTCTAGGGCGCTTAGGGTTAGATTTATGTAAGTCTTTTCTGATCAACTGAGGCTTGTTCTAAGACTCTCTAGCACCGATGGGTGTTTGGTAGAGCGTCTGATTGAACCACTTCAGAGATTCACACGCTCAGCTCAAGGGATCGAATGTCTGAGGTGTGAATCGGCGTTAAGCGAGTTGATCGTTCATTCCGACTAGATTATCAAACGCCTATGGTGATAGGGTCTGTTAGTAGTCTACTCGAGTTTGTTTACCACGAGAGTGGATTCATAATTTGTGTTCTCGTTGCCTACAGACTAGCTCTATTGAGTGATATCAAGCGCCTAGTTAACTCAAGAGTCACGTTGACCCATGAAACTCACTTCTCAGGATCCTGCTTTCTCATCCTGTGTTAATTATATTTGATACTCTACTGTTCGTTGCTCTGTTTGAATTATTTACAACTGCACTGCTTTGTTTATTTTCGTTTTAAAGGTTTGAATTAGGTTGTTAGATAAACCACACTTTGATTGGCTTGAATTAGAGTAGTTAACTGCATCGTGATTGATAATAGGATTTGACATTAGACTAAAAAATCCTGTTATCAAATTGGCGTCGTTGCCAAATGGGTCTCTGCTAGTTACAATTAGGATTGTTAACTTTCTAAGCTCAAGTAGAACCATAACGGGGCATAGGATGTGTATAGACTATAGGAAGCTGAATTTATCCAGTAGAAAAGACCATTTCCCTTTGCCTTTTATTGATTAGATGGTTGAAAGGTTGTCTGGTAAAAAGTATTACTGTTTCCTTGACGGGTACAAGAGTTCTTTCATATCCCTATACACCCGGATGATCAGGAAAAAACTACTTTTACCTGCCCTCATGACACTTCTGCTTACAAACGCATGCCGTATGGAGCTTTAACTTGAGAAAGAGACAAGACTGCGGGAAATAGATGGGTTTGGAGCTCTAACTTTCGTAGTCAACAGCAAGAAATACTCATTCTCAATGTTGCAATTCGAGCAGCTGTTTGACCTTAATCATTATGATGGAAACGACACTGATTTCGACCATGACGAGCTGAACCTGCTATGGAAGATAATTGCAACACCAGACGACTATAGTGCTTCACGCAGTAAGAGCACAAAGATCAGGAACCCGAAAATCATGTACTTTCACAAAGTTATTGCTGATACATGATTTGCCAGACATGAGTCAGGGAATGTCAGGAAGCTAGAGCTTGAAATGATTGATGTAGTGCTTTTGACCATTCTCAATAACTATGATCATGTAATAAACTTTACGGGGAATAGAAAAAATAACGGGTTCACAAAAGCGATCATGAAGCAACTGACATGGTACAAAAGTTGGGCAATTCAATTGGAGAACAAAGATAATGCTTCCATTTGCTGCGGAGGGATTGTAACGAGGATAACAGAGGCATGTAATGTCACCATAACATCGAAAGATTCGACACCTCCGCCATACATCGACATGACATACCTCATGAATCATAGATTTTTGAGGAAGAGCTCTGTCAGAGAGAAGTTGATGTACTGATTTGCACAACTAGGTGCAAGCACGGATTCGTATATTCAGCTTTCTAACCAAGAGTACGCCCATATAGCGCTTAAGTCGAACATTGCGTTTCTACCTATAGAGCATCTCCTCGCTGAAACACTCTCCAGAACCAACCACCGCGAGAAGACACCTGAAGTTACGGAGAGCACATTAGATGAACCAGACTGCTATTACATTGAAGACTATGTGGACCCTAAAATGTCAGCTCCCTATCGTTGAACCCCAACATTCGAAGAAGTCCAGACCCTACGCCTCCAGAACCAGTGCAGCACAGAAGATCGACATCAATCTCCAGGCAACCCTCCAATCCTTGGCTAGAAATGCAGCCACACAAGGCATCCTCGTATGAGCACTGCACTCCGACAGCGATGCAGCCACGCATAACATCTTCATATGAGCGTGTGACACCGTCTCAGACCCAGCCAAGGAATGTAATGCCAGAAATCCATGAAGTTGATCTTGATTCACCACACGGACTCGCACAACTAGCACATACTGAGGAGCTTGATTTGGAGCCCAACTATGAGCCACCGAGACAACGTCGAGCAGTAAGGAGACATTTCACTAGTCGTCCGCGTCGATAGCGAACTCGGACTAAGGAACCACAACAGCAGACAGACGTACACCTGCTTACACTGCAGACGAGAATTTCATGGCTCGATAACCAGGACTTGACCTCACAGCAATTCACACCTCAGGCAGGACTCAGCAGCTATGACCTCTTCGGCTTAGATTTTCAGAACTACACGCAACACCTCAGACAGACGCGCCTGGTTACAATGATCAACAAAACTCGAGCTCACATTTGCCCAGTAATCCAAACATTCATCCAATGGACTTGGATCCCGTTGGATGGTCTATATTTCGCTGAGGTAAGAACGCCAACCTCCTCTTGTACATACCATTGCATTCATTTTATTATGTCATTACTTGTCTGAGACCTTCCTCAAGCTATTATCGACACAAGGGGCTGTGTGATTTAAGTTCGGAGGAGGACCCAGGGTACTACTAATCATGTTTTCTGTTTTCTTAATTTGATTTTACCTCAGTTTCATACTGAGTCTCGCTAGGTTGATTGATTAGTATCGCTAGGTTGATTGATTAGTAACCATAGTGATCTCTTGTACTTGCGGTTCTTCCCTTTCGAAACCTAACAGGTAGATCGTCCGCCTTTGAAACATGTGCTTATGTTGTGTCTCGAAAGGACCTGATTTGTTTCCTCTAATATTGAATTTGAATTTGCCAAGATAGGGGTTTGAGATGCATTGAATTTGATCCTTCCTTGAGTTTTGCCTGTCAATTAGAAAGAATGAAACGAAAATAAAATAAAATAGATACTTCTCATATAACTCAGCTCACATAATGAGGTCTAAGGTGAATGGGGACTGTGCGTAAACCCGTACTTTCTTGTGTTCCCTGATAAAACTAATATGATTTTGCCTAAGCTGAACAAGGACTCTGCGTAAACCCGTACTTTTTCGTGTTCATTGAGAAAGCAAAGACATTGATGCCTAAGGTGAATCAGGGCTGTGCGTAAACTCGTACTTCCTTGCGTTCACTGATAAAGCTCGAGCATATTCCTGAGTTTGAGCAGAAACTGAATCTAAAAAAAATAATTGTGCTGAATAAATTAAGTCTGGCTTTGCTCTTGGAAGTTGCATCAATAGTCTATGATCAATAACCCCTCTTGAGGCCCGCACCTTTAGAACTTAGAATCAAACTTGCGCTTCTTAGAGCCCAGCTAAGCACTAAGGATATCTGATTAGTATGCTAAGCCTTGATGAGAGTAAATTGTGTTTTTACAATGGAAGAAGCTTTCATTTGTGGCTTACGGTTTTCAGCCTACTGAGTTGTTTGTTTGAGGTAAGGTGTTCCCAGTGTCTGTACAATCTTTTCCTTCTTAGCACTATGTATTTGCTTGAGGGCAAGCAAAGACTAAGTTCGGGGGAGTTGATATACACGTTTTGGTATATCTTAAGAGCATCATTTAGGTATATTATACGTACATTTTTTATATATTCTCATATACTTGGAGTCTAGATAGTATCATTCATAGACATTCACATGCATCTGCATACATACTACGTTTTGTGAGTTTTCAGGTACTAGAAGCGGGCACGATCGAGTCTGTTTTGGACTAGGAAGAACCCAGATCGAGCCCATGATCAAGCCCAGATCGAGCCCAGCTTGAGCTCATTTCGAGCCCGAGATCGATCCTAGGTCGAGCCCATGATCGAGCCCTGTTTGAGAACGAGCTCGAGCCAAGCTCGAGCCCATTTCGAGTCCAATCTTGAGCCCTGTTTGAGCTCAGTCACACGCACTAGATCGAGTTCACACACTCGAGCTCAATACGAGTACCTACTCGCGCAGGCCCAGCCTAAACGCAGTACTACGCTTTTCACTATTGGGCCATACAGAGGCTAAAATCCACTGCGCATTGGGCCGATTCTATCTAGGGTTTTTGCTATGAGTTTAGTATAAATATTCTTACATGTTGCAAAAATCCCGAACCCCAGTTTTTACAATTGATTTTTCTTGCGAACTTAGAGCTTTGTAATCAAACGCAACTTTCAGATTTTTGAGTTTATTTTTATGCAGTTCAGTTTTACATTAAGCGTTGATTTCATACCTTGTTAGAGTTCTTTATTGATGCATTCAAATCTTGAATTCGTGTTAGTTGTTAAACTCATGAGTTCTGAGTAGTCACATAGGGTTCCTGAGGATGAGTTAGGTCTGCGTGACACTTAGGTTTTCTAGGGCGCTTAGGGTTAGATTTATGTAAGTCTTTTCTGATTTGGTGTTATCATCACGAGCTTCATTTTGATCAACTGAGGCTTGTTCTGACTGAACCACTTCAGAGGTTCACATGCTCAGCTCGAGGGATCGAATGTCTGAGGTATGAATCGGCGTTAAGCGAGTTGATTGTTTATTCCGACTAGATTATCAAACGCCTATGGCGATAAGGTCTGTTAGTAGTCTACTCAAGTTTGTTTCTCACGAGAGTGGACTCATTATTTGTGTTCTCCTTGCCTATAGACTAGCTCTATTGAGTGATATCAAGCGCTTAGTTAGCTTAAGAGTCACGTTGACCCATGAAACTCACTCCTCAGGATCCTACTGCGTTAATTCTATTTGATACTCTACTGCTCGTTGCTCTGTTTGAATTATTTACAACTGCACTGCTTTGTTTATTTTCGTTTTAAAGGTTCGAATTAGGTTGTTAGATAAATCACACTTTGATTGGCTTGAATTAGAGTAGTTAACTGCATCATGATTGATAATTTGCATTCCCAGTAGGATTGACACCTATTATACTACAACCAACATATACGTATAATAGGATTTAACAATAGACGAAAAAATCATGTTATCATCGGCGTCAGGTGCACTCATACAAAGGGCCGCTGGGATCCTCCTCAAAGTGTTCCAGATGGTCCGCTGAATCGACCTCTTCCTCATCTGGTTCTCAACCTGCCATTTTCTGAACTACCGATCCGTGAAATCCGGCGAGTAGTGAGGCAATCCGAGTTCCTCCTCAGGAAACTCGGGAAGCAGAAAGCCAGAAGGTGGAAGGGCTGATGGTAGAGGTACAAACTGAGAGGAGGTGGAAAGACTGGATTCCACACTAATCTAACATATCCTCAAGGATTCCACACTAATCTAACACATCCTCAGGAACCCTAACTCTTTACTTAGATTATGTCACCAAGAATACAAACCCAGAATTTAAAAACAAGTATATAATCGTAAAGAGCAGAGAAAGATAAGAAGAATGTAAAAGAAATTAAACTTAAATACTTAATATATCATATGAAATCTGAATACAAAAGTAGAGAGAATTTTCTGGTTTTTTTCTCCAAGAATAAAAAAGGGCTAAAACGTGGCTGATGTGAAAAAATGAAAGAGGTCCCCTTTAAAAGTTATGGAATCTATAATTAAATAGGTCTAAATGAGCTGGGTACAAAATAAGTAAAACCGAAGCGAAAAAGAAAATTTGCTAGTTTTCCGGGAGAGGCCTGACCCAGAATGATCAGTCTTTAGTAAATTTGTCATATCTTCCTAACCATGCGTTAGATTTCTTTCAGACCACCGCCAAATAAAAACTTTTGACATATTTGCATAATTTTGCATCTCCAAATTTGTGTTCCATCCTCAAGTCCAATTCCAAGACCTTCTCAATGCCCAAAACGATCCAAAAATCTCCAAAGTGCCTAAAAATTACTCCAAATACAATATGTATGCAATGTAAATGCAAAGTATGCAATATGAATGTAAAAGGACTCTAAAATGATAGTCAGGGTATGCATATGGATGCAAAACATGTAGAATAATACTTCTAAAATATGCTAAAATGGAGACATATCAATTTCCTCAAATCTTACAAATACTTATGATGTTTGAGAAAGATCCGCATAAATGGGTATCATAGAGAAACTATTAATGAGAACAATATTGAAAATATTTGCATGACATTAGTTATTCCAAAAAGAAAATATACACCGATGTACACAATGAAAGACAAACATATATTGTCCTTACTTATTTTCCACATCGTAACCTATCTCTTTGGTGAATGTACATTAAGCGAAATGACAGCTGATATTAGTCGAGTCCATTTACCCTAGAAGACGCTTATTTTAGAAGAAAAGGAGAAAGGGTTTTAGGGCAACATAGCCGTTTGAAAAAAAGAAAAAAATAGATTGTCCCAAGATATTATTCCAATTCTATTTTTCTTTTTTCTTATTTTCCCTTTTCCTATTTTTCTTTTTTCCTATTTTTCCTTTTTCTACTTTGCCTTTTCTCTTTTGTATCTCCTTCTATATAAACACTCATTGTAAGATGTTTTCATAAGTAAGAAGAAGAGAAGAGTCTTCTCTATTTCTCCCTTAATTCTCTCTTTATTTCCGCAAGTATAGTTAATCTTTGGTGTTATTTCTAACATGGTATCAGAGCAATGATTCTCGGTCATTCTTTTCTTCTTTAATCTCTTAATCTTCTCATGTTTCTCTTATCTTGTTCAAATTTTTTTTAAAGCAAGAACTACAAAAACAAAGGAAAAGATTTTCAAGTCTTCTCTACAAAGGTACGATCTTTCCTCAAGTTTCCAACTTACGGGTCTTTTGATTCTCAGGGATAACGTGTGAAGAAATATTGTTCGTATAAGCAATGAATTTCACCCAAGCTAAGTCTCATATGGTCTCCATGACACTCAAGGCTGTCAATTATCTACTTTAGGCTCGAACATTGAAGACCATGCTTTGCACAAGAAGGGGTTTTTGGAGCCACGTTGTACGGGAAAGACCTCCAAGGGATTCTCTTTATAGTGACGTGGACGAGGATGATCTTCTTGATGAAGATGATGAATGGTTTCAAATGGACCAAGCTGTCAAGTATATCATCCAAGGCTATCTAGATCCGCCAATCCTTGAGGCTTACTCCTATTGTGAGACGGCAAAGGAGTTTTGGGACACCTTAAAGAAGGTCTATGGGAATATCTCAAATCTCACAAGGGTTTTAGAAGTTAAGAACACTCTAGCCAACCTCGCTCAAGAGGAAATGGAGTTCACCGAATATTTTGGGAAGTTTAGATCTTTGTGGGATGAACTTGACATGTTAAAGCCATTCTCTGTGGATCTGAAGATAATTAGGGAAAGGAACGAAGAGGATAAGGTCTTCAGCCTTGTGAAGCACATCCTTAGGTCAGCCGTAGGCTCCAGCTCCCTTCCTAGTCTTGAAGATGTGTGCTCCCAAATCCAAAAAGAGCAAGGATCCATTGAGTTGTTTGAAGGAAAAGGAGGCTTGGGTCTCGTTATCGCAAATAAGGCCCAAGGGAAGTTTGAGAAGAGGATCGTTTGTGACTATTGCAAGAAGAAAGGCCACTTTAAGGAGAAATGTTGGATGCTTTATCCACACCTCAAGCCATCAAAGTTCAAGGATCCCAAGGCTAACTTGTCTCACGAAATCTCGGCGGATCATAGGCATATGCTTGGCTCGCCTTCGGCCCCTTCCAAGGATCAAGAGCAGTTGACCGCAACCTCATCTTCGTTCAATGGAGACATAAAGAGATCCAAGCTTGAACCCCTAATAAACTCTCTTAAATCCTCAAGAGATTTCGGTATCTGCAGTTACACTCGAAATCTCTTTAAACCTTTGGTTATTGACTCTAGAGCCTCTCATCATATGATTAGTGATAAGGGGTTAGTTAGTAACATAGAACCCGCTGTGTGAAGTGTTGTGATAGCAAATGGAAATAAGATATCGGTAAGTGGAGTAGGGAATCTAGATCTATTTGATAAGAAATCTAGGGCCTTCTATTTACCAGAGTGTACCTCGAATCTGTTATCGGTTAGGATGGTTATTTTGGACTTAAATTGTTATGCTATCTTCGTACCTAACGATGTGAAATTTCAGGATATTGATACCTGACGCTTTCTTGGACAAGGGAAAGTGCAAAATGGACTTTATATTATTGAAGATCCTAAGTTCTTATCTTGGAATAGTCGCACTAGTTCGGTTGTGTCTAATTTGGCTTTTGGAAGCCTTAGCAATCATGTTTGGCATGCTAGAGTTGGTCATCCTCATTTTCGTGCTATGAAACTTCTGTTGTCTAATCATTTGTTTGATAATATTGATTGTGAAGCTTGCATTTTTGGAAAACATTGCAAATCGATTTATCCATTATCTTTTACTATCTATGAAAATTGTTTTGATCTTGTGTATTCGGATGTTTGGACTTCTCCTTGTGCCTCCAGAGATCACCATAAATACTTTGTCACATTCATAGATGAAAAGTCAAAATATACATGGATAACCCTTATGCCATCAAAAGATATAGTCTCTCATGCCCATAAAAATTGTGAGGTTTATTGACGCGGAATCCCAAAAGGAATCGTCACTCCAAGTTGTAAAGATAGTCCATGGTCTTCAAAGAATTTGAGTAACCCCCACCTTAGGTATATCAAACCTAAGATTGTTGTTGTTTCAACTCGCCTTCAATTAAGCAAGGTGGTGGAACCACGGATTGTTGACTCGAGCAGCCTCCACCTTTAGTATATTAAACCAAAGATTGTTGCTATTTCGACTCGCCCCTTCACGCCAATGGCTAGGAATGGCGACACAAGTGTGATGGAAATCACTTGATAAACCAGTTTGATCCCTTGAATATGACACACCAAGAAAGATCGAAAACTTCACAAAGAACAAAAGAGAATCACTCTCAAACTTATTGATAAAAAGTTGGATCCTCACAAATGAGAATTACATGAGTTTATAAAGAAGAGAAAAGACTCTCTAGATTCCTCTAAACTTATTGAATGTCTTAAATATAAAGAGTAAAGACTACTAAGTAAATGACAAGTAAATGTCACAATTTACTATGACTTGAATGAGAAGGACTCTTGAACTTTTGGCCTTCAAAATATCTTTTAGTCTTCCAAATTTTTCATTATTCATGGGCTGAACTTTAAGACTTGATTTATGACTTCTCTTGGACTTGTAGAAGGCTCAAAGTGGTTTGGACTTGGCAAGTATAAAGTTCAATGGATTCCTTATGTTGTTCTTTGTCCAAAAGGCCTTGAATAAATCCAAAAATGCTCTCTTTGATTTGTTTAGCCAGTGATCTTGTAATTGGACCGAATGGAATCTCCAAAGCTTTCTCGTGATCTTCATTGCTTAGCTCCAAGTTCTCCTTACCTTCCTTTCTGTTTTCCATGATCATATCACTTATGTAACTAATCACTTTAACTCAAAATTGAAGGTACTTAGTACAAATAATGGAGGCGAATACATGAGTAAAACCTTCCAAGAGCATCTAACCAAACAAGGGATCTTACACCAAACAAGTTACCCTTATAACCCACAGCAAAACGGGGTTGCAGAGAGGAAAAACCGTCACTTGATGGAAGTTACAAGATCCATTATGTTTCATATGAATGTCCCTAAAATTTTTTGGGGGGATGCAGTCATGACAGCATGTTATCTCATTACCGGACACCAACAAAAATTCTCCAATATGTGTCTCCATACAAGGTATTAAACAAAACTGAACCTCCATTGAATCACTTACGTGTCTTTGGTTGTGTATGTTTTGTCTTAGTGCCCGGAGAGGTTAGGAACAAACTTGAATCCAAGAGCAAGAAGTGCATGTTCCTAGGTTACTCATCTACCCAAAAAGGATACAAATGTTATGATCCAGTTTCTAGGAGGATTCTTGTTTCTCGGGATGTAAAATTCATTGAGGATCGTGGATTCTATGGAGAAAGTAATTGGGAGGATCTCGGGATTTGTCAGAACCAGTAATGGATAGGTCTGCCAGTTTACGGTTCCTCCTTCACCACCTAGGCGTAGCAGACTCATCATTGGCTCCAAACTCCCAAAGTACTCCTCGGGCTCAAGACCCCACGATTGAATCTTCCGGGGCTACAAACGCCCCCCAAACTTCTCCTCAGGCTCCAAGCGCCCAACATACTTCTCTCTGGGATCCAAGTGTCCCGAGTGCACCAATCCTTACAGATCAACAGCCTTGCACCCAAGACCACGGTTTTATTCACATTTCGGGTCCGCAAGACTCACAGAATGATCATATTGTGACAGATCCGTCTCCCGAACCTGACCTGGTTGCTCCAATAGTAGAACTAACAACCGGTACTCAACATCTCCGGAAAGCACACAGATTCGAAACTCGAGGGTCTATTACAATGCTCAAGCTGTGGCCCAACCGCCTTAAATGGTTTTTTCGATTGACCTTTTACCTTCTGATGTTCAAGGTTTTCTTGGCAAAATTGTGTTGGACCAAGTTCCCCAAAGCTATAATGAGGCTAAGCAAATCAAGGAATGGAAGGTTGCGGTTGATGATGAAATTCATGCTTTGGAAAGAAACCGAACATGGGATGAGGCGGATTTACCTAAAGGCAAGAAAGTCGTGACATCCAAGTGGGTGTTTACCATCAAATACAAGAGTGATGGAACTATTGAGAGATACAAAGCTCGACTTGTTGCTTGCGGATTCACACAAACCTATGGCGTTGACTACACTCATACATTTGCACCAGTTGCCAAGCTCCACACAGTAAGGGTTGTTCTTTCTTTAGCTATTAATCTATCTTGGGAATTGTGGCAGATGGATGTCAAGAATGCTTTCCTTCAAGGTGAACTTGATGAGGAGGTATACATGGTCCCGCCTCCCGGTCTTGACTCTAAGTTCCCTCCCGAAAAAGTTCTAAGGCTTCGAAAAGCAATCTATGGCTTGAAGCAATCACCAAGAGCTTGGTACCACAAGCTTAGCTTCACTCTTTGAGATCGTGGGTTCAAGAAATCCGAAGCGGATCATACTCTCATTTCCCTTAAGGGTCCCCAAGGTGTTGTGGTGGTTTTGATCTATATCGATGATCTTGTCATCTCCGGTGATGATAAGGACGACATTGCAGCCATCAAGATCTATCTTAAATCTGTCTTTAACATTAAAGATCTAGGGGAACTAAGGTATTTTCTAGGGATTGAAATTTTGCCGATCTTCGGATGGCTTATTTCTTTCTCAACGAAAATACACTCTCGATTTGCTTAATGAGATAGGTATGGATGACTGTAGACCAGCCAAGACTCCTCTTGAAGACTGCTACAAGGTCAACCGAAAAGGGGAGAGGAACGACGAACCGTTTGACGACATTTCACAATATCGGAGGCTTGTCGGCAAGCTAATTTATCTTACAATATCTCGGCTCGACTTGTGTTTTGCAGTGATGCAAGTGAGTCAACATATGCAAGCACCAACAAAGTATCATTGGACAATGATGGAGAGGATTCTTAAGCATCTCAAAGGAAACTCGAATCAAGGCATTTGGATGAGACATAATGAGAGCTCGAATATTGCGGGATATTGTGATGCGGATTGGGCTGGATATTGGAATGATAGGAAGTTTACCATAGGGTATTGTACATTTTTTGGAGACAACCTAGTGACTTGGAAGACAAAGAAGCAAAAGGTGGTGGATTGTCACAAAGTTCGTGAGTGCATAGAAGAAGGTGTAGTTCTCTCATGTTATACACCAAGTGAGGATCAATTGGCAGACATCTTCACCAAAGCCGCAAGTACCAAGGTTTGTAATCACATTTATAGTAAGCTTGGTCTTGTGAGCTTGGAACGCTCTTGACTTCATGTCCTCTAAACCCGAGTTCTACACACTTTTTTTCCCTTGGCTAAAGGTTTTGTCCCACGTGGTTTTCTTTATCAAAGTTTATAATGAGGTGTAGTGTTCGGGTTTCCAAGCTAAGCCTTCGTTCCTTACGGTTTAGCTTGAGGGGGAGTATTAGTTGAGTCCATTTACCCTAGAAGATGCTTATTCTAGAAGCAAAGGAGAAAGGGTTTTAGGGCAACATAGCCGTTTGGAAAAAGGAAAAAAATAGATTGTCCCATGATATGATTCCAATTCTATTTTTCCTTTTTCCTATTTTCCCTTTTTCTATTTTTCCTTTTTCCTATTTTTTCTTTTTCTACTTTGTTTTTTGTCTCTTGTATCTCCTTATATATAAACACTCATTGTAAGATGTTTTCATAAGTAAGAAGAAGAGAATAGTTTTCTCTAATATTCTCCCTGAATTCTCTCTTTATTTTCCGCAAGTATAGTTAATCTTTGGTGTTAAAAATCTTCAAACCTTAAAAATCAACGATAGTTAAAAATCGCACAATCTGATTAAATAAAAAATTTGATTTTCGCTTGAAAGATTTCAATATTTTATACACAAAACCATAATTATTTTATAATGGGTGTCCAATAGACTCTAAATCCGAGTTTGGGCACAAAAAAGTCAAGTGTCTATAAATTACCCTATAATCTTTTATATTTAGTTGTATTTTATAACAAAAAGAACCAGCAGATTAGTTTAGAAAAACATAATAAAGTGGTTCAACGGTTGGATTGGACATGAGTCCAAAAGAAGGAAGAAGCCCATAGTAATAGGTTTTATTGACGTAATCAAAACTCCACTTGAGCCCAAAACAGTCATGCTTACATGTGATCTGTATGATCGTGTGATCCATACATGTTTTGTTATTTGTCACAGAATACAAACATTGAAGCAATAATTTTCTGTTTATGGTTTGTGTATCAAAGACTTGTACAAACCCTAGAGGAAAGACCAAAATGTATACTATCTATGCTTACTAGCCGTATGTTGATTTATGTCCTTGACAACTGTCCGTAATTTGATTTTTACCTGTCGACATTTATTACGAGTTCGTACTTCGTCAATAAGTTAAAAATTTTGGGATAAAATTTTCCCAAAAATCGAATATAATCTAAATAATTCACCATTGAAGAATATGTACCTCTCCAAATGACAAAGGTAAAAGAGAAATGTACCTCTCCAAACGAAAAAAATAAAAGAGAAATGTACCTTTGAATAAAACAATAATCATTTATCCCTATCGTAAAAAGAAAGTTAGTTGTAAAACCTTGGGCTAGATATTCTGTTGGCTTTTGCAAGTAACGATTAGGGCGATAAAATCAAAGTAAAAAAAGCTTAGACGCAGAAGATTGTCGTCTTGTAGATTTGTGGAGTTGTGGTAATGCATTAAGTCACGAGACCCACGTACCATTAATTGCCACATTTTCTTTGCCCGTTTCAGTGTCCAATTTTAGCTTACAATAATTTATGTATTCCTTTCACTTGTACTCTCTATTAACACGTGTGGTTTCCACGTTTAAATTATTACAGCTAAATAATTTTTGTTTCTTAAGTGTGAAAAAAATATGATCCATAGAAAATTTGATCCATAATTCTAAATAATACCATGTGATATTACAAGTTTTCTGGATTTAATCCAACAGCGAAAAAATATGTATAACCAATTATATATTTGGCCAAAAATAAATTTCCTAGAGTTTGATCACTCAAGCTGTAAAAGTATATGAAACCGGTTACATTATATTTCTTACACATGAAACAACGATATTGATAATAGCCTTGTGTGATTAGATAGTTTTACGAAATATGTCATATGACTCAAAACTGACATGAATATATACCTTCATCTCTCTCAAATTATTCTTTATATGTTGAAATATAAAAAATATTGTTAGAATATACTTTTAAGAAAACAGATATTGTGAAATTATTAAATGTTCAATTTTACATTTTAATGTTTTGAAGTTTGATTTCAGAATAGTTTCATGCAATAATATTTAAAATATGATATACTTTTTTGGTTTTAAATGTTAAGATGATATGAAAAGTATGAATTATAAATTATTTTATATTAATTTTTGGGGTTGTTGTCGTCGTCAATCTTATTCTTTAATGGGATCGACAATGTTGAATTCATAGTCAAAACTCATATCCTAAAATTATTTATTGTATTATAGAGAAATTCAAATCTGATATTTTAGAATTTGTAAAGTGACTGTTACTACTGTGTCATCTATTCTCGAATTTGTAAATTATATTGATTTAGTTGTTGAAGAAATTAATTTTCATTTTTTTTTGTAAATAATCAAAAAGTTAACAAATGTAATTTTACATAAAAACCATTAAACCTTAAAACATTTTCACCGAATCACTGCCGGGTTTTTTGCCTTTAATTTTCTTTCTGAAAGATCTTTCGGCTTCGGTTTTGTAATTTAATGAATGCGTTCGATTAAAATAAAAGTACTGAAAGAAAGATAAATGAAGTAACAAGAATAAAGCATATGCCAGCTTATTATACTCGAATATTTAATTGGGTTGCTTAAAAAATACTTAAACCAAATCTGACATGTTATTGAAGTCAGTAAATAGCTAAGGTGAATCGGTAAAATAAATAAATTGGCTAGCTAACCAAAAAAAGGTGTATAGAAACAAAACCGGCAAAAAGCAAAACCGGTTTTTTCTTCTTTCCTCTATAAAGTCTCTTGCAAACACCAACTAGAACTCCCATCTTTCAGACTTCTAAGGAAACGTCAATATTTCTCTTCAACATAAGCCTCCGAAGAAGTTTCTCACAAACAGTGAAATAAATAAACAAAAAAGTGATTTCTAGAAAATAATTGAATGTTCCCCAGAAGCTCAAATTTTGTGACCAACTAACACAAATCAGAGAGAAAGAGAAGAAGAATCAGATCTGAGAGGATGTGTTTTGTATGTTTATGCGATGAAGAAGAGAGAGAGTTAGGGAGACAACAAGCACCAGGATCGTGTCCGTATTGTGGAGGTAAAGTGGAAATGCTTGATGTCGAAAGAAAATGGATGTTCTGTTTCGTTCCTCTCTGTTTTAAGATCAAGAGAAAGTACTTGTGTTCTTCTTGTGATCGTCGTCTTGTTTTGTATCATTAAGATGGTTATTTTAGTACATTATAATTAGCCTTATAATCAAGGAAAATTAAGCTTAGTCGGTGGGGTTTGGTATGTTTAGTATTTCTATGTCGTGTAAACCGACATTGATCTCTCTTGATTAATAGATGTTCAAATTTGATGTACTTTGCTTTTGTCTTCGTTAGTCGGTCGAATTAAACTATATATAAATATGGTATGTAATGATTTTTCTTAAATTGTAATGATAAACATCAAGTTGGTGTAATTGTGGCAATTTCATAAACGTTTAGATGTTCAAAACCAGCAAATGTATATTTACTCTTCTGTAATCTCTACAATTATCAATAACCTGAATTTTATTTTCGGTCGTGTACTTGGATCAACAATTAGATATAGCTGAGATAAAATCATAAAAATAAAAATGAAATATTGCATGCAATTACGGGTGTCAATCGGCATGAAGAACAGTTCGAAATTGGTTTTTGGACCGGTCTAGTCGGTAGAATTCACGCTTAGAAAAAAACAAACAAATAATGACAATTAATACTTAGTATTAATTACGTTAACAATCTTTATTACTCTTTAAAAAATGTTTAATTACTCCACACATAACTCTCTTTATCTGGTCGAATCCCTTTTCTCAATTAAGTTGGTATTAGCCAAAAGTGTGTGGGTAGGTGGGAAAAATAGACTTTGGCTCTATTTATATTTCGTCTAAATTTAATTCATACATTTAAAACCATTTAAATATAGAATAATACTATCATGCCATATACAAACTCCGGTAAAAGAATTTGTCAACAAATTACTTGATTATTATTTTTCCCATTAAAACTTTAAAGAAATCATCTTAAATATAGGAGTATGGGCAGTCTAAGAAATGAGTGTGTTGATGCATTTATATTGAAGTACAAGTTGGTAACATTATTGATAGGTACGATTACGAATCTGATATTAAAAAATATATATAAAAACAGTTTAAGATAAAATAGAGATTCAGTTGTGACGGTAACATTCGCTCGTGACTTATTAATGACAAAATATCACAACTGATTCGGTCACATGGATTATGACATCAGTTCAGTGATTTATGTTGTTTCTTTGTTAGTCAGAACTCAGAACTGAAACTGTTTTTTTCCTGAACATTTCAAAAAGCACATAAATACAATGAAAATGATATTACAAGCTCTTCTTTTTCTTTTGGGGGTTATAAACACCTCTTATCTACTCAAGATAATAATTGAGTCTGCTTTATTTTATATAATGATAGCTTATATCTAATTTTCTATTTTTCATCCTGAATATAGAAAATATAACGAAAACATTACCTTATGAAAGTTTTCTGTGCAATTTTCACTTTTAAAAGTAGGCATATTTTTGATAATTTTTTTTTTTAAATAGGAAACGTGTAAATTTCTATTGCTTCGTAGTTGCACCAAGAAATTTGAAGTCTTATACTTACTCATATGTCATTAATATACAACATTAATGAAACTAAAAGTTAGGCAAATGACAACATATACTTTCGAAAACCAGGTGGCAAATAGAGAAAAAAAAAACAAAATTCTATGCACATTTTGATTCCAAATTGTCTTCTTTTTTTTTTTCTGAGAATCTCTTCACAAATTTGTAATCATTGTCGTAGTTCGTCGCCGGTATTCACAAGAGTTGATGATATCGAATAACTAAATTAAACAAAGAAATATGAATTTGATAATATGGAATTTTTGGTTTAGAAGACGATTTAAACCTTGATGGATATTTGGTATTTTTGGCCAAGAACAGTTTCAATTTAAAATTCTCTGCAACCATGCTTCTAGAAGTTAATATAAAATACGAAATGTAGAATTTAGAAATTTCCATTTATAGTGTTTGAGCAATTCGTCAAGCATGTCTGATAAAAAGGTGCTTCAGATACTTGTTAGTTTTTTAGTGTTTAAATTTACAAAATCACCTGCCAAAAATACAATATATTTCAAACTATTTGATTCGTATAGTAGTAACTAGTAACACATACCAATAATATTAAGAGAAATTGGGTTGGATGACCATATATATAGAATTTCATTGCCACCAGATGAGCGGGAAAAGATTCAATATATCTAGACTTGCATCGTTTAGAGCTATTACATTTTCATATGCATGCATAACAAATCAGTTTCACATATAGCATTTTTAGTAAGTCCATATACTTTTTGTTATACTCGTAAATCTTTATCTCGTTTACAATTCTCTTAGAACCTTTATATATGTTACATATTTTTTTTTACAACTTAACAAATCATGTAAACACGTAACAAATCATATTATGTTCATCAAATTTTTATTCGATCTCTTTATTTTTAAATGTCTACTTACCTATTCGTATATAACCGAGTTTTTAACCGTTTATCAAATCATGTAAACATTTATCACATTTCATTTTGGCATTACCAATTCCCTTCAACCAATTATATTCCTTATAACGTCGAAGTACCTATATGTATGTAACATAACATTTAACCATTTATCATATATTGTAAACATTTATGTTTATGTACTGTATTGGGTCAGTTTGGGTCTGAGAAATAAAGAAGTTGGACCTTCTCTAGGTTCTGGTTTTGGTCCGGCCCACAGTCAGTCTATGTTTTCTTCTTCTCCGGTTTTCAGGCCTTTTAAGAGGGTGAAGTCATCAAAGGAAGTCTTGGTCTGGTCTTTGAAGTCATCTTCAATTACCTAAAGAATTTTGGTGGCAGTTGTGTTTAGTACACATGTTCAAGGAGCTCAATATGGTAAAGAGAAGACTAAGTTATTTTTTGGTTGCTTAAAGGAAAGGGTAAGGAGAGATAATTACTAGAGGGGTTTTCGGGTGAGTGTTTGTCTTGAGAGGAGAGTGGTTGTTTCTTCTTTGACAGATCTTTAGTTCTCTAAGAGTGTATCTTTCGGGTTCTTCTTTCTTTGTAAGGGGAAAGTGAAAGTGTTGTAATCTCTTTGTGTTGAGACTTGTTTCCGGTTCATCCGGTGAGATGTACCAAGATCGGTTCTTGATCTTGGGAACTCATTAATTCCTCATGTCTTCTTTACATTCTGCAACAACAAGTCATAAGAATTCCAAATTTAGCTTCATCATAAGTTAAAGAAACTTACGTACAAAGAGACTAAAGACTAACAGTGGTATCAGAGCTCTTGGTTGCAAATTTCTAAGCTCAGTACTAGGGGAAGTGGTGACTAAAGGGGTATTCTTCAAAGTCGTTGTTTGTATTATCTCAAAACAAATGTCATTGAACCCACTCAAGGGAAATTTGAAGTTGAAAAGTTCGATGGGGAAGGTGACTTTGCTCTCTGGAAATACAGAGTCTTAGCTCAACTAGAGATATTCGGTCTAGGAAATGTTATTCAGATTTCAGTTGAATCTGAAGTTGAAACTGAAGATGAAGGATATCCAAAACCTGCAACTCCAGTTGAGTTAAAGAAGCGAGCCAAACTAGCTAAACTCAAAGATAAGAGAGTAAGAAATCTTCCAACTCCATGCATTACTGACATTGTGCTGCGCAAAGTCATAAAAGAAAAGACAGCTCAAGGAATGTGGACTGCGTTAGAAGAGATCTATCAAGTTAAATATATGCCTCATCGACTGGATTTGAAACAGAGATTCTACAGTTTTAAAATGAAAGAAGACAAAAGTCTAGATGTCAATCTAGACATGTTCAACAAGCTTCTATCTGAACTTTCTAGTGTGGGAGTCAAGCTGGAGGATGAAGACCAGGCGGCTATACTACTGAATAGTCTACCAAAGAGGTTTGAAAGCATGGTTCACACTTTGAAATATAGTCCTGGAAGGACTACAATCACGGTATATGAAATTGTAAAATCTACCTATTCGATTGAGTATGAACTAAAGGGAAATGGATTATTGGAGTCAAAAGGAATAGGTGAAGGATTAATGGCAGATTATTCTAGAGGTAGATCAGATAAGAAAGGAAAACATAGATCTAAATCAAGGAGTAAATCTAGTGTCAAGTACAAAAAGAGGTGTTGGATATGTGAGAGTGAAGAACACTTCATAAAGGACTGCCCCAAAAGAAAACAGAGCGGATCATTCCAACCAAAACAAGAGAAGGCTGAAGCTGGTATTGCTAAAGCTTAGTGGGTTAGCATTGTTGAACCAGAAGTACTTACAGTGTCTAATTCAACAAGACAAGGTTGGATTTTGGATTCTGGATGTTCATATCATATGACATTTCAGAAGAATCTTATGTTTGATGTTGAAGAGAAGATATATAGAGGGAAAATTCTAATGGGAAATGACACCTATTGTGAAATCACAGCCATTGGTAAAGTGAAAATTCTAAGTTATAATGGGAAAATGGTTGTTTTGACAAATGTCAGATTCTCACCTACAACAAAGCGTAATCTCATATCTTTGGGTCAGTTAGAAACTGTGGGGTGTTGGTTCAAGTCAAGAAATGGTAGAATGCAAGTGTACAAAGTTGAAAAGGAGATGTTGGCAGGTAACTATAAGGATACACTCTATTATCTTGACGGAGAACCAGTCTCATGTCAAGAAAATGTTGTTACTCCAAACTGTCTAGACTCAACTACTCTATGGCACAGCAGTCTAGGACACATGAATGAAAAAGCTATGAAGATTTTAGTCAAAAGTGATGTACTGAGCACAAAAGAAGTGTCAGCACTCAACCGATGCGAACATTGTATCATGGGAAAAACTCATAAATTATCTTTTGGAAAGTGAAAGCATACGTCTGAGGGAATCTTAGAATACGTGCATTCTGATTTATGGGAATCTCCTAATGTGACACCAAGTTTAGCCAAAGCTCAGTACTATATCTCATTCATAGATGATTTTTCAAGGAAAGTTTAAATTTACTTCTTAAAGACTAAAGATGAAGCATTGTCAAAATTCATGGAATGGAAATCTCTGGTCGAAAATCAAAGTGGTAAAAGGGTTAAGGCTCTGAGGACTGATAATGGGTTGGAGTATTGCAACAAACATTGTGATGATTTCTGCAAAGAAAATTGGATTCTAAGACACAAGACGTGTCCCTATACCCCTCAACAAAATGGAGTAGCTGAGAGGTTGAATAGAACTATTCTAGAGAAAGTAAGAAGCCTGTTAAGTGAAACAGGTTTAGAAGAAAGCTTTTGGGCAGAAACATCGGCTACTGTTGTTTACTTAATCAATAGGACTCCTTCCTCAGCTATTAATCATAAGATTCCCGAGGAGGTTTGGTCTGGAAAGAAACCTAATTATGATCATATAAGAAGGTTTGGGTGTTTGGTCTACTATCATGTGGATCAAGGAAAATTGAAACCCAGGGCCAAGAAAGGAATTCTGATGGGTTATCCGCAAGGAGTTAAGGGGTACAGAATCTGGAGTATTGAAGACAGAAGGTGTTTTGCAAGCAGAAACGTCATTCTATGTGAAGACATTATTTATAAAGATGTCAAGAATATGACATATGATGAGTCTGAGAAAACAAGGGATAGAGGAAAGAAATTTTCTTTCATACTTCCTAATGCAACAAATGAATCAAGTGATGAAAAGGCTGGTGTTTCTGATGAGGGAAATGGTTCAAATCAAGGTGGAGATTACGATCATCATATTTCAGAATCAGAAGTGCATGAAGAAGGAGATTATGAACTTTCTGGTTCAGAAATAGTGTCCCTAGATGGTTATCTACTAGCTAGAGATAGAGAAAGAAGAGCTCCAGCTAAATTTCCAAGCAGATTTGATGATTGTGATATACTAGCTTATGCTCTTAATATGGCTCAAGAGGCCATAAGTGGTAAATACAAATTTCAGTGGCTAAAGGCAATGCAAGATGAGATATAATCATTATACAAAAACAAGACATGGAAATTGATTGAAAGACCTCAGAAACAGAGAATAATTGGAAGCAAGTGGATTTTTAAATTCAAGCCAAGAATTCCTCAAGTTGAGGAACCTAGATTCAAGGCACGATTGGTGGCAAAAGGATTCTCACAATTGGAGGGTATAGATTACCATAAAATTTTTCACCAGTCGTAAAACATGTCACTATCAGGATATTTATATCTATGGTTGTTCATGGGGGTTTAGAACTGGAACAAATGGATGTAAAGACGGCGTTTTTACATGGTGAACTAGAAGAAAGGATTTTGATGGAACAACCAGAGGGATTCATTAAGGAAGATGAGATATGCCTACTTCAAAAGTCTATCTACGGACTCAAGCAGTCTCCTAGGCAGTGGAACATAAGGTTTCACACTTTTATTACACAGAAAGGTTACTCTAGAAGCAAGAATGATCCTTGTGTCTATTTCAAGGAAGGTGAAGGGAGGGTGTTTGTTTATTTGTTACTCTATGTTGACGACATGTTACTAATATCTAAGAGTATGACAAAAATATAGAATCTGAAGGGGTTATTAAGTTGTAAGTTCGAAATGAAAGACATGGGTGCTGCTAGACGTATTTTGGGAATTGACATTATACGAGACATGGAGGCAAATCAACTACAACTATCTCAACAAGCATATATTGAAAAGATTCTGAAAGGTTTTGCAATCACAGAAGCTAAAAGTGTTCTAACTCCTATTGGAACACAATTAAAGTTATCAAGCACTAAGCTAGAAGACAGAGATAAGGCTGCGGCTGAAATGTAGAACTTACCGTATTGTAGTGTCGTGGGGAGTCTTATGTACGCCATGGTAAGCACGCGTCCAGATATCGCCCATGCCGTCAGTCTTGTCAGCAGGTTCATGAGTGCACCTTGCAAGCAACATTGGAAAGCCGTTAACTCGATACTCAGATATCTAAAAGGTACTAAAACTTATGCTTTCACATTCACTAAATCAGTAAATTTCGAAGTTCAAGGTTATTGTGATAGCGATTATGGTGCGGATCTAAAACTACTAGTTATGTTTTTCAAGTGGGTAATAATACCGTTAGTTGGAGATCTGGTTTACAACAAACCGTGGCTCTATCTACTACAGAGGCAGAGTATATGGCTAGGGCAAAAGTAGTAAAAGAAGCTATATGGTTAAAATCCATTACCTTTGAACTAGAATTTCCTCAGGAGGCAGTAAGACTGTATAGCGACTCTCAAAGCGCGATCTTCCTGGTGAGGAACCATATGTTCCACGAGAGGACGAAGCATATCTAAACTCGCTATCACTTCATTCGAGAGGTAGCTGAAAAGGGTTTGGTAACTGTTTTGAAGATTGGAACTGAAGAAAACCCGGCCGATATCTTTACGAAGTCGGTCGGGACAAAGAAATTTGAGAAAACTTTAGAGCATCTGAGGATTCTCAGATGCTAGTTCGATCGGTTTTGGATCGGAGGCGATTTGCATGCGACGAGGTGAAGGGTCGCGTGTGAGGAGGAATGTCAATCGTTTCTCTGTTTGGAGGGTTAACGAAGAATGGGACTGGGCTATTTCTCAGACCCAAAATTGAGGTGGAGTTTATTGGGTTAGTTTGGGTCAGAGAAATAAAGAAGTTGGGCCTTCTCCAGGTTCTGGTTTTGGTCCGGCCCACAGTCAGTCTATGTTTTCTTCTTCTCCGGTTTTCAGGCCCTTTAAGAGGGTGAAGTCATCAAAAGAAGTCTTGGTCTGGTCTTTGAAGTCATCTTCAATTACCTAAAGAAGTTTGGTGGCAGTTGTGTTTAGTACACATGTTCAAGGAGCTCAATATGGTAAAGAGAAGACTAAGTTACTTTTTGGTTGTTTAAAGGAAAGGGTAAGGAGAGAGAGTTACTAGAGGGGTTTTCGGGTGAGTGTTTGTCTTGAGAAGAGAGTGGTTGTTTCTTCTTTGACAGATCTTTAGTTCTCTAAGAGTGTATCTTTCGGGTTCTTCTTTCTTTGTAAGGGGAGAGTGAAAGTGTTGTAATCTTTTTGTGTTGAGACTTGTTTCCGGTTTATCCGGTGAGATGTACCAAGATCGGTTCTTGATCTTGAGAACTCATTAATTCCTCTTATTTTTTTTACATTCTGCAACAACAAATCATAAGAATTCCAAATTTAGAGAAACTTACGTACAAAGAGACTAAAGACTAACATACTGTTATGCTTAGTGTCATGTAAGACTTCTACGTATCTTTATGTATCATTATTGTCAAATATTTTTTAATTTTTAGATTGTTTATGTCTATATCTTTCTAATTTGCTATAGTTAGACACCATTAAATACCAACTTTCTCTTATTATTTTGTGAAATCTAATATTTTACATTTAATTATTTGATGTTAAATATTTATAGGATGGTTTTGTAACTTACATTATCTCTGACGAGAAAGACTTCATTTTTCAAAACCTTGTGTCATATTCCTAACATTTCAAAAAACTGTGTATATATAGCTAACCATGCTACTGTAAATCTCTATATCTATACACTGTATTTCTTATAAAGCTTTAGTTCAAATCTAAAATTTATCTTTTAAAGACATAGAACTTTCGTACATATACTATATTTTTTAAATAACAAAAAGTTACGTAAAATAATTGTATTATATTATTTTATGTAAAACACTGTTGTGTTTTATTTATATAGAAATTCTATTTTGTATAGAACTTCTATTTCATATAGAGCTTTTATTTTTTATATTCTCCCTCTATATAGTAGACATTTTATATTTTTGAAAGATAAATTGGTTCTAACTACATAAATATAGTAGTGAATATGGTTAAATTCTTGATTTCAATTTTATTATAACATATTTTCATTCTTGTAGAAAAAAAAAGTTGACCCTAATATAAATCAGGGTCGATTTCTATTTGCAAACAACATAAAGTAATAAAATAAATGATTGAAGACTTATACGCACAGAATTTTAGTCATAGGCCTTAAGACCATCTCCAATGTATTCTTTTATTTTTACTCTAAAATAAAAGAATTTCAATGTGTTTTGCTCTAATGTATTCCTCTATTTTTACCCTAAAAAGAATATTCTAATAGTATATTATGTTTTTAATCTATCATTAACACATTTTATTTATAAAACTACAAATTAACCCCATTTATTATATTTTCATAATTTTTCATAATTACTTTTATACAATTTACCATGTTTATTATTTTTGGACTAAAAATTTTTATTATTAAGAAAATGATATTACAGCAGACAAAAATAATAAAACATAATGCATCACCACTACTATATTTCTCCCACAAATGATTAATTAATGCATTTCAAAATGAAAATGAGCTTCTTTATCTTTGATTTTTCTAAACCGACCTAAAAACTCTTGGCATCAAATATTATCATCCCTACTATTTGGACTTATGGAGGTGGAGTTTCTCTTTCAACTTCAATTGGTGCATCGAGATCTCGCTCATCCTTGATGATCATATTATGCAAAATTATGCATGTAGTTATTATGTCATGTAAAACATTTTTTCCCAAAAACGTACTAGGTCTTTCGCAATAGCGAAACGAGATTGGAGAATTCTAAATGCATGTTTTACATCTTTCGTGCCTCTTCTTGTTTTGTAGCAACATATTTTTTCTTTTGATCTACTGGCTCGTGAATACTTTGCAATATGGTGGACCATACAAGATCCAAATATTCGTGCATATATTCAGAGTGAACAAACACAGATTTTACAAAAGCATGGTGGACAACAACAAGATAAACAAGCTTATCCTCGAGCTACTTCTTTTGGACAATATTTTACCGATCTTGGTGGATCTGAAAGTAATTTACTTGAATATTAAGTCATTAATATTTATTGCTTTATAATGAATAAGAAAAATAAATTTCTAACTAGTATTTGATATTTTTGGAGTTCAGTCTGCTATTTATGTGGTTTAATCTGTGAAAATTAATTAAAAAACTAATTATTATTTAGATTTAGTGATCATTTATAATATTAAAATATTTTTAGTGGTTTTTTTTTTTGTCAACGGCAAATTATGTTGGGCCACAACTGGCCGGCCCAATAACCAAATTCCTACATAATGTAGGCATGAAGACTCGTTCTCAGGTTATGCAAATGCGCTACCTTAAGTGGACTTACCACCTGCCATTAGACTAGATGCTATTTGCTTTTAGTGGTTATTTATATAACTTAAAATAGCATTCCTCTATTTTATGCTCAAAAATAGAGGTGGAATGGAGAAATTTTTCTTTATAATAGCATTTAGAGTAAAAAATAGAGATGGATTGGAGATATTGTTTAGAGTAGTTGAAACTCGTAATGTCTCTAACTCTCAGGAATTTACGATGTTTTAATTTGGAGTCCAACCTCTAATTCTGTTATTGTTTATTCCTCCGGTGCTATTACTGATGGATAAGCCCATTGGGCCTAAAGTCTCTCGAGTCCAGTGATGACGACCAAGTTGAAGATTTGGATTAGCAACAAAAACGATACAACATCAGAATGTAACGAACCGGGTCGGGTTTAATTGGTATGGTACGGACCCAGGACAAAAAACCCTAAAGTTCCTTAAGTCCTTTCTTGTCCCAACGAATTTTGTCCTGAGCTCATATTGAACACACGAGCTCCATTCGTATGCCCAAAACCCTAGCTGCGGAGCCTTCCTTAAACCCAGCTCTCTTAGCTTTCAAGCCTCGTCAACTCTTGATCTCGAGACGAGTTATGGGAAAAGAGAGCAAAACCTCGACGAATTTGGAATCGGAACAGAAGGTTCTACTTCTCCGTTCGATAGCTCAGTACTTGGATCGATGTGGGTTCTCCAAGTGCTTCAAAAAATTGCTCTCTGAAGCTGAAATAGAGGTCTGTTGATTCAATTTTCGATTCTTAAGAGTCTTCTCTTGTGCTGTTTAGAGAAAAGACCAAAACTTTGTCCTTGAATTCAATGTAGATTAATTTAGAATTGATCTTTGGCTAATTAGCATAGGATTCTTACGTGAACGTGCTCTTTTGCTATTGTTTCAGAAGAAGGAATTGAACACTACTTTACCTGATCTAGATGAAATTTTCAGCGAGTTTTTAAAGAAGATGTAAGCTTGTATTACTTACTTTCATGCACACCAAGGCTGCTATTTTCAAATTTTGTTACATTTCATCGTTACTCATGCTGAACCTTATTACTCTGGCTTTTCACTTTTATTGTTCTGTGTATTGCAGAGATCATGAAGCTGCAGTCAAAGGAATTACTGAGGCACATGTAGCAGAAGGTGTAGAGAATGTAAAGAAGGAGAAAAAGAAGAAGAAAGAAACAAAGCTGGATGTAACCGAGGAGGAGAATGAAAAGGTCAAAGAGACTGATGCTGAAATCAAAGACGGACTGAAAGAGAAAAAGAAGAAGAAGAAGAAAAGTAAGTCGAAATTGATTGAAGCTGAGTCTTTGGGGGATGATGGTGAGGAGAAAGCTTCCAAGAAAAGGAAAAGAGTGGAGCCTGAAGAGAAAAAAGAAGAGACTAAGGCTGATTTTGAAGAGTCAAAACGTAGGAAAAAGGAAGAGAATGCAGTAGACGATGAAGAGGGTATTCCAGAAACACCTGTTAAGCAGACTGATATTCAGGCAAACGGAAATGTTGAGAAAAGCGAAACAAAATCAACAAATCAGAAGTCAGGAAAAGGGCTTTCGAACTCCAAAGAGGTAACCATGTTTGCATCAATTGATTATTTGTTTGGGATTGTTTTACTGATGTGTTATTAAACAATTATTTGCAGCCAAAGAAACCGTTTCAGAGGGTGAATGTTGAAGAAGTTGTGTTCACTGACGATAGGCTTAAAGACAACTCGTATTGGGCAAAGGTTCAATATACTCTCCATTGGTCCTTTGTATATCAATCTTTATTTTATCAATGCCTTTATTGAAGTTTTCTTCTCTGTGTCTTATAGGATGGTGCTGATATTGGTTATGGTGCTAAAGCTCAAGAGATTCTAGGCCAAGTGAGAGGGAGGTAACGCTTCTCTGCCTTTGTACTTACTATACATCTAGAGTTACGCATTAACAGTGAGGGATTTGATTTGCTTTTGTGATTTCGTGTTTGAAAATTCTCGGGTTAGTTCAGTTAGATTTTGTAAAAAAAAAAACTTGATATGTGAATGTGTTTCCCTTTTTCTTTCTGTTTAGGGGTTTCCGACATGAAAAGACAAAGAAGAAACGAGGAAGCTACAGAGGAGGAGAGATTGATCTTCAGTCACATTCAGTTAAGTTTGATTACTCTGAGGAAGAATGATTGATAAGCAACAGCACTATGCTATTTTCACATTGCTTCTCTTTTGTATTTTCCTTTGATCATTTTAATACCCGAAAAAGGGCTGAAATTTTGTGTCTGTTAATTCTCTCAATCGAAAACTTTTAAGAACTTGATTCAGTTTCAGTTCGTTGTTGACTAAATTGTCAGTTTAAACTTTTCAATGCAAATGTGTGAACTGAGAAATTGCTTCAGTATCTGGCTTTGGGTCTGTGTATTGGTTTCTCTTGGGTTTAGGCCCTAATTCAAAACCGCTAAAACCAGTACCCAAATCAAATATAAAATTGTTAAAGACCAAGAGTTTGATTCGAGAATAATGTGGTTTTGAACCGGGTTTAAATAGTTTCGGACCGGTCCTCGAGTTAATTGACTTCCCGTTTGTAGATTTCAGCCGACATAAATACAGATATTTGTTGTACTTTACAACTCTGTTTTGATGTTTTTGTCTCCTCATTTCTTGATCAATATCAATTACTCAGATATCTCATTTAAATTTTCTCCTTGTAATTATGCATATTTTTATTAGTAATTTAGGTAGATGTCATACAAGTTTAATGTCACAACCTATAATTATAGGTTCCTGCTCACTTTTTATCCTCATTATACTTCTATATCTAATCATCATATAATTTTAATATATTATTTTTGTCCAGTCAAATTATCAATACAAAAAAAACAGAACACTTTTTACAATATCATTTAACACCATATTAACATCTAAAAAAATTACTCTCGTTACTCTAATGTTTATTGAGTGTCAACAAATCCAATCAATTCTGCCATTTTTTAAGTCTAAATTGTTGTTGACACTTTTTTTTTATTCACTAATGTTACTATTTTACATATCATAGCCCTAACGTACTACCTTACATATTTCTTATTTTTTATCTGCCATTTTAACCGCTAACATGTATATTTAATTGCTAACTTATTTCTCATTATATCCCGTCCAAATCAGTGTTTACATTTTTCTTATTCTTTGTATTTCTTATTCGCTAATATATTACCTTACATATCTGCTAACTTATATCGCATTTAACTTTTAACTTATTTTCAATTATTTCTCGGCCAAATCGTTGTTTAGACATTTTTTTTTTCTTATATATTAACAACTTGATGTTTTAACACACTTATTCAGTAATTAAATGCCAACACTCAAATGTGGGAATCACAATGAAGCACTTAAATATTAACACTTAAATTACATAAATATTAGTACTTAAATCTCATGACTTTATGAATTAATTTTCGAAATCGTTAATCCTATTGTATCTCTTAAATCTAAATAATTTTTCATGCATTAAATGCTATATATTTGTGTATTTAATGTCACGTTTGCAAGTGGTATTTAGCCTAATGACATGTGTTAAGTCCATAAGAGGCACGCGCATTTGCACATTTTGGGATTGAGTCCTCCCGCTTGCATTTGCAAGAACTTGGCTAATGGATCGACCATTTGTGACCCAATGTTGACAAAAAAAAATGTGACTTTCAATATATCACAATTGTGTTGACTTCCAAGGATATTTTAGTTATTTTAAAATTAGTAGGTGATATCTACTTAATTTAAAATTAATAATTACATTCTCCTAATTTTACTAAACTAAAGTGACATTTACTTAATTCACCCTATTTGTATTGTTAATGGCTTGATTTGATTTGATGCTATACTTTCTGATCAATTTTAGTTGAAAGTAGCTAAGCAGAAAAGAAAAACAAATGAAAGTATTGTGGGGAAAAACTAAAGTGGCATGTCTTTAATATATTTGGTCTCTTGCGTTTTGTTTAGGCAAAGTGTTTTTCTTTTTCCTTTCTATCAATCTCATTGATTAATTATTGATAGTCGTCATTCGATTTTTTTCCTTCTTATAAACATCGTGTTATTAAGTATTATTATTTTTGTGTCGGTCCGTTCTTTTTTGTTAACTAATTTTCGTGATGTACAGTAAAAGTATCCGATGCTTGGAGTTGAGTTTTTGGTAAAAAAATTATGCTACCATTGGTGCTATATAATTAATGACAAAGTGACAAGAATAAAGAAAAGTTACAGAATACAATTGTATAATTAAAATTTGCATAGTGAAAATTTCTTAAATCATATATTTATTGTATAATTTTTTCTAAATAACAAAATATAATTTAATATTATCAAGGGTATATAACTATTAATTTCCCAAATAATTTTTAATATATTATAGATATTTTTTATATTGAATAAACTAATAATTTAAGATGTATATATGTAATACTCGAAAATATTTTTAATATTACTAAAATATGACATATTTATCACATAACTTTTTAAAAATTAATATAACACATTCACGATACCAAAAAATCTAATGTTGTGAAGTCCCAATTATATATATAATTTCATTTGTTATAAATTTCATGTATGAATTTGTATTTCCTTAGGAACAATGCTTTTCTAAACAGATTTTACAAATTTTACTATATATTCTTAAAGCTTACAAAACAATATTTAAAGAAAAGAAATATTATAATAATTATTTAATCACATTATTTTGTTTTACAATTGCGAATATGATTTATTGCATTTTAATGTGGGAATAAAGTTTAGAAAAGGGAATATTATTATTTTTATTGTTCAAGCAAATAAGAACAAAAACCTACTTATTTATTTATGTAATAAAATTTATCTTTGTAATTTCTAAGGCAAAGATAATATTTGTTGGATGTCGAGTTATTTTCATTTTGGTGGTTAGAATAATACAACTAATGATTTCAGGTATCAAAATTCAATTTTTCTACATATACTATAGATCGGGATTTATTGATCCAATTGTTGACAGGAAAAAATATATTTGTAGAATTGCATTAGAAAATATCAAGAACAAGTGGTTCAATAGTAGTGATCATTTTACCAACTTTTTCACATTAGAGTTCGATTTCTCTTATACAAAAAAAAAATGAAATTTTTGATATAAACTTTAGTTATAAATTGAGTAGTATTGATCTGATTACTGAAAATAAATAGAGTTAAACAAATAAATAAATTTAAATAAAGGAAAAGAAGAATTACATTAGAAAATATCATGCGTTATGTCGACAGAGTTGGTATAATGCAC
>JAKUCM010007899.1:0-27778 GCA_023374145.1 Lepidium sativum
TTTCACTTCCAAGGTGAACCAAAGTCTGTGAGCGATCATCAAGCTTCTTTAAACCTGCAGCTTCAATCTTGGCATAGGCAACACTCGTATATGATCAACTCTTGGTTTCTTCCCTTTAAAACTCTCATAGGGTGTTTGTTTTTGCAGAGATCTAGTTGTGACTCGGTTTATCAAGTAAGTAGCGTGTCTTACTCCTTCTCACCATAGATAATTTGGAACTTTCATGGCTTTAAAGATGCTTCGAGTCATCTCCATTAAGGTTCTGTTTCGTCGTTCCACTACACCATTTTGCTGTGGTGAATCTGGTGCAGTCATTTGTCTTTTGATCCCATTCCTTTCACAGTAAGTACGAAACTCTCTTGATAGGAATTCTCCTCCCCTATTTGTTCTCAGCATAAGAACCTTTCCTTCATACTCTTTCCAAATCATAGTGTTGAAATCTCTGAATTTTGCGAATGCATCTCCCTTTTCTTTCAGTAGCAGCGTCCACATGTATCTCGTGCAATCATCTATTATGACAAAGATGTACCTGTTCTGAGCTGGTGTTGCTGAAGATATGGGACCGCAGAGATCAGCATGTAATAATTCAAACACCTTTGATGCTCTAAAGCTGCTTGTCTTAGGAAACTTGTGTTGTGTCTGTTTTCCTACTAAACATGAGGTACAAATCTGTTTGTCAACAATTATCTTGGGTAGACCTTGTACCATCTCTAGAGCTGACATATCTTTAGGAGCTTTAAAGCTTACATGTCCAAGACGAGCATGCAACTTCCAAGACTCATCACAGATTTTCAACAAAAGACTCACTGGTTTATCAATCTGCAGCTTTACTTTGTATAATCTGTTAAGAGCTCTTCTTACTTTCATGAGCAATCTACCATTCTTATCATGTAAGGTAAGGAAATCATTCTTCATAATGATCTCACAGCCTTCTTCTGTAGCTTGTCCTAAGCTCAAGATACTGTTTTTCAGACTTGGAATATAGTATATATCAGACATTAACTTCTGATATCCGATTTTTGTTTTGAAGATAATCGAGTATTTTCCTTCAATCTTAACACTCAAACAATCCCTAAATCTTACCTTACCTTTGATCTCTGAGTTTAGTTCAGAGAAATAGGAATTTTCTCCTGTCATGTGATTGCTTGCCCCATTGTCAAGGTACCACTCACCACTCTCTTTGTTTCCATCATTAAACTTCTCTGGAAACACTTTCTCTTCATTGAGGAGAATCACTTCATGCATATACACTGTTTCTTCACCATCCTCTGTTTCTGAGTCATCTTGTCTCTCTACTACTTTATTCAGCTCTTCTAGTTTCTTTTTTCGTTCTGGACAGACTGAGGAGAAGTGCCCTTTCTTATCGCACATGAAGCAAACAATGTTTGATCGGTCCTTTTTCTCTCTGTTTTGTGAGATGCGATTCTTTCCCTTCCCATAAGTCGGTCTTTTGCTTTTGTGCGCACTCGAATAAAATAGATTTTCATGTGACTCACTTTCTTCTTCTTCTTTTATTCTCTCTTCATATGCTTTCAGCCTTCCTACAATATCTTCAAAATCAATCTTGTTTAAATCCAACACTTGTTCCAACGAAGCTGTCAAGTGTATGAATCTATTTCTCGGTAATGCATTGAGAAACATCTTTACTAGTTTTGGCTCATCTATTGTCTGACCTAAAGAAGCTGAATTCGATGCTATCACTTTCATCCTTCCTGAGAAAGCATCTATGTTTTCTGTTTCCTTCATTCGAAGTCAATCAAACTCTGACATAAGAGTTTGAAGTCTCGCTTCTTTGACTCTTTCAGCTCCTAGATTCAGTGCTTTGATCGATTCCCATAATGCTTTGGGTGAGTCTTTTTCTCCAATTTGTAGAGTCAGATTCTCAGGGATCGATTGGAACAGAAGTGCTTTTGCTAAGTAGTTTTTTTCATCGACACCAGAACCAATATCTATTGTTTCCCATAACTTGTGTACTTGGAGAACAACTTTCATCTTCGTCACCCACACCATGTAATTAGTGGGTGATAACATCGGACAAAGAACATAGGAGGGAACAAAGTCTCTCTTTGCGGCCTTCACATCGTCTCCCATCGTTGAGATAGTTTATCAACTTCAAAAAAACTTCTAAACCTGGTTTGCTCTGATACCAAATAAAGTATCAATCGATCAAGCAAATCCTTGAAACCTTTCTTTGTATTAATTAAAAAATAACTCAAAACTAATCAATACACAATTTCTTGTTCTATGCTTGTTCGTCTTTACAACTCAAAGACTTACATATTTATACTCTCATAAACACATGATAATCTTCCTTAATCTTATCTAAATAAATCTTTACAAATCTTAGATCTATCTAGACCTTTATTTTGGTCTTATCTTAAACTTTAATCAACTTATTAAAATTTATCTTAGACCCTAAGTTAATGAAGCTTACTCAACATGATCTATTTTTGAAAATCAGATTTCGAAACCTAAACTCTAAACCTGTCTTGATTCAATACTAAGTCCTAAAGGAAGCAAAATCACTTCTCGACTTCAACCTGCAATAATCAATGGCTGCAGTAGTTGAGAACATGGAACCAGCGTTAGACCTCACCGTATATGATTCAAACTGGAGATCACATTGATCAGGTTCTCACCTCGGTCATCGCTGAATGGAGCTAACTACGAACGGTGGTCTAAGCTTATGACTAATGCTCTTCGAACAAAACAAAACTAGGATTCATCAATGGAACCCTAAAAAGACCAGAAGAAGGGACCAATGGTAGAGAGATAAGATACGGTGAATTCTCTCATCATTGGTTGGATCCTTGTGTGTATTGACGAGAAGCGTCAGTCTTTAATCTCCCTCATTGATGATGCTTTGGATATGTGGAAGGAAATTCACACGAGATTCTCGGTTGGAGATAATACTCGTGAATATCAACTATGTGATGAAATTCATGGCTGCAAGCATGAATGCCTTACAGTGGAGTAGTATTACAATAATCTCAATCTTTTATGGGGTGATTTGACTAATTTTGACAAAGATTTTAGTTGTTGCATGAAGATTGGTTGTGATGAAATGAAGCACTTTTAACAAGAAACATGAGAGTATTCACATTCATCAATTTTTTTGATGGGCCTTGATAGCAAAACATTTGGGACAAATTGTTCAAATCTCCTTGCTCGAGTTTCTGACATGTCTGTTGAAAAAGTTTATTCTCAAATTGTTCAGGATGAACATCACTACAATGTAACAAAAATGTAGAAACAATGACTGGGGTTACTGGGTTGTCTTCTTTGACAATTGTTGATAAGAGGTTTCTTGTGTGTACTTATTGTGGATGAATTGGTCACAAGAAACAACAGTGTTTCAAAATCGTGGGTATTATCTAGAATGGTGGGAAGAGCAAACTAGTGATAGTGGTTCACATGGACGTGGTGGTGGGTCTTGTGGTCACGGTCCGGGGGAAAGGAAACCCGACAGGTAATCATGATTCTATGGCAACATCCATCCCACCTGCAGGAATTCCGCAATCTCTCACTGTAGATCATTGGAGTTCGTTGGCTAGCGACCTCGCCAACAAAAAGTCCTCCTCGGGAGAAAAGTTGTCTGGTAAGAATGAAAAATTGATATTGTTTGGTACACATAGCAGGTTTGATTTGATTATTGACTCAGGGGCAAATCACCATATGACGGGAGATGTCTTTTTGCTTGACAATCTCCATGATAATACTTTTGTCCAATAAAATTTCCAAGTAATGGTCTTGCTCTGTCAACAAAAAAGGGATCCTTGTCTCTTGGAGGCAAAATGATACTTTGCGATGTGTTTTATGCTCCGACTTTGACTATCACACTTATTTTGGTTTCTTAGTTACTTGATGCTATAACGAATGTTGAGATATTTACAAAAGAGTTTTGTTTGATTCAAGACCAAGCTCGAAGACTTTGATTGGAGCAGGTGAGGCACAAGATGGAGTGTATCATTTTTTGGGTTCGGTTCTTCCTCATGCGTGTTCCAGCTCGAAGAATGATACTCATGATTTGTGGCACAAACAGGGACAAGGTTTTCTAAAGTTCTTAGTTTGTTATCTGAATTTGGTTCTTTTTCTCACAATAGTAGTAAACTTGGTGATTGTTGTGATGTATGCTCCAGAGCAAAAAATCACGTTTATCTTTCCCTGAAAGTTTTAATAAAGCTGGTGATTTATTTGGATTACTACATTGTGATGTATGGGATCCATATAAAACTCCATCTACGTGTGGGTCTTCGTACTTTCTCACCATAGTCTATGATTTATCACACACAGGTTAGATTCATTAAATTTGCGAAAAGTCGTCAATATCACAGGCTCTTAAGCACTTCATTACATGGGTTGATCAACGGTTTGGAAAGAAAGTTAAGATCATTTGTACTGAGTATGGCACAAAGTTTCTTCCTTTGCAATCATACTTTCCCTGGGACGAGTATTACTCATCACACTTCGTGTATCTACACACCCCCAACAGAACGGTAGGGTCAAAAGGAAACATACACACATCCTTAATGTTGCTCAGGCATTACTTTTTCAGGCTAATTTGCAAACATGGGAAAGAACATTCAAGTGGCTACATATCTTATTAAACGCACACCGACCATTTCTTGACTCCAAGTTTCCATACAGACTTGTGTTTTCTCGTGCTCCATTTTATGATGACATTCAGGTTTTTGGTTGTCTCTGTTATGCCTCTCAAGCTCCAAAACCCAGCGACAAGTTTTCACCTTGTAGCTTTTGATGTGTTTTTCTCGATTATCCTAGTGGCTACTCTATGATTTGAAAACAGAAAAATCATTTGTCTCGTGTGATGTGCAGTTTTTCGAGAATGTGTTTCCCTTTGCGGTTAGCTCGTATATGATTTGAAAACAGAAAAATCATTTCTCCCGTGATGTGCAGTTTTTCAAGAGTGTGTTATCCTTTGCGGTTAGCTCATCGCCTCGTGACTTCTCTGATTTTGATGAAGGAGATTTGAACACACATGACATACTTCCTATGCTGCCTGCTCCTTACATCAATTAATCTTCGCTGGTACCATTACTTGATGACGACGTAACACCAGAACCGAGTAACTCTGGTTCCATCGTTACTATTCCTTCGCATCCTCTCAAATTCTTGGAATTTGGCATTGTTCTCACTCCATGTCCCTCTGCTTATCTCGTAGCTGAGCAAGCTTCTCTCGCTCTTGTTGTGATAAGTGGCTTTGCGTGACACGAGTAGGCATGCCATCAGAGTTAACAAGATTCTCAAATCCAAAGGGGACGACCTTTAGTGCGAGGAGTCGACTGCAAAAAAGAGAAGAAAAAATTAACTTGTATCATTAGATCATTGGAAAAAGAAATTAAATTTTATAAAAATACCTCAACAACAAGTTGGTCTATTTCATCATGGGTCAATTGAGCAGAACTGCTTGCACTATCTCGAGTGTGTTGGGTTAGTATTTTGTCCCACTTTTGCCTAACCGTCGCGAGGAACACTGCTTGTCAATATTTCGTCCCTCTTTTGACTCATGGATGTTTTTTTTGTATGAGGTGGAACACTGCTTGTCAAATTCTTCTTGGATCCGTGGAGTCAACTCGACATCCCAGTGATAATCTTGCTGCAAAACAATTTGTTTCAATGATTAAAACATTAAATATAATAAAAAAATTATAAGTAAACGATAAATTAATAAAACCGTACCATGAATTGTTTGAACCGACTCTCTTTCAAGTTTTGGGGAAAATCATTGTATCTTGGATACGCAAAGGGTAGGAAATGCTGAATCATCCTCAAAATTGATTTTCTCATCCCTTATAATAATGAAACCTGAAAAAAATGATTGATGAATGTAAAAATGAAAATAAATGAATGCATCTATTAAAATTACCAAGGATCCCCGTTATTGATGCTAGATCAAGTTTTGGAAGGTGACCACATCTTTCAGCAGTAAGAAGCTACTCAATGGTAAGACTCGCCACCGAGCCTTGATGTTGAGATTCAGGAACTAATCGCTGGCTTGGGCTTGGACTATGTGTTTGATCAGAGTCAAAACTATGTGAACTATGTCTCTATCTCTGAAAATCACTGTAACTTGCCCTGCAAGAAACAAAAGTCATAACATAATATAAGAACACATCAAATTATACTAACAAAATCTAAATAATCTAAAAAAACATTATTCTAATTTTTGTCTTATATAAGACCAAAAGTCTAATTAGTTGTGTTCATATATGACTAAAAAAAAAATACTCAAAACACAAGAACACAAAAAAAACACAAGACTAGATTAAAACGCCACAATCAAAACGTGAATTATACGATATTGGTCGAAAAATTATCCAAACGTCAATTTGATTATCCAATTGACTCTCAAATAATTCATATGTGAATCATAAGAGATTGCTCAAATTAATCAATAATAATTAATGATTCCAAACTCAAAATTAAGGAAACATATCGCAACATTTAAAAAAGAAATCTAAACTTCTAGAATCGTCTAAAATCAAAATAACAAAATCAGAAACATCATTATGTTCTTCCTAAATTTCGAAACCATATTATATCAAACCATAAATCAGAACATTAATATATAAATCCAACCAAATTTGTAAAAAATAAAAAACCAACAAAATCAAAAAATTGATTCAAGTTAAATAGATTAAAACTAATGATTAAGTAAGTTTTGTGCCAAAAGAAGTTGTGGCTAATCCTAAACATGAAATAATCAAAGTTTACATAAACCCTAATCTAAGGAAAAGTTGAAAATTTGAGATAATTTGGAAATTAAGTCACATAATAAAGGCTATGTGGTAGAAGATTGGCCGAGTTTTGCCTTAGATTTTTTTGAAATCGGCGGAGAGGCAGCTTCTTGAATCGGCGATTTCGCTCTGCAACTTGTGAGGAACAAAATGGAGAAGATGAAGTACATTCGTGTTATTAAATCCATATTCGATCGGTTTTGGTCGGAACCTATCAGTCTATTTCAATTAAGTCCACATGTCCACACCTTGCCAAGAACGTTTGCATGCACCGAAAATGTGTTGCCGCCTAGTTTCCCTCATATTTTGCCTTGGTTTCGGTCAGAATCTTTCGGTCAATTTTTTTAAATAAAAATTTTGATTAACGATAATTTATAAAACTATAATACGATTATATTATGGATCATTACACACGACCAAACAGATTAAATAAATCTTTAAAATTCTTTGTCTTACAAATTAAACAAGTTATTACTCAAAATTTGAACCAAAGTCATCGCACCCCGAATTAGAATTTGATGGAAAATTAGCACCAGAAACTTCAATATCTTCATTAGAGTCATCATTAATCGTAGCATCAGGTTGTTGGGTCATATCTACACAAAGATCAATACCGAGTGAAATCTCAAGCGGTCCAATTGTCCATGGCGTAGTTTATTGCATAGGATCATGGTCTGAAGCTCCGGAGAGCCTTCTTTGTGGGTTTATGGATGCCACCATTATCCACATATTTCTTCTGTTTGAGAGTTGTGGATAGGGAAGATAACAAAATTGGTCTGCCTGTAACGAGGATCGTATTTCTAGAATTTTTGTCTAGAGTTAATAGATGTCACACTGAACACATCAACACACACACTGGTGCCTAAAACATGATCGTACCAGTCATAGTAGAAAACAATACAGTTCAAGTCTAGAAGTCCAGGATAACGGACCTCCAATATCTCGTGTAGCACACCATAGTATATTGTGTCACCATACTTGTACGAAACACTGCAATTAGAAGTTGGTCTTGTCATGCCTTCTCTCGGAATTTTGAAGGCATAACCGTGAGTGCAGTACATTGGATATGAATTTGCGACTGCATGAGGATACATCACAAATTCTTATAACCATGTCAGAAATGTTTGACCAAATGACAGAACATTCATAACCTTCATTCGGCAGAAGTTATAAAATATTAATGAGAGTATTAAAGACTGTGTAGACAATTCAAATATTAATTTCAAACTAATTACATAAAACTGTAAACATTCATTGAACTCGTCCTCTTTTATACCATTTAGTTCTTCGTCGGAGTGGTGAGGATAAGCAGATCTTATTTGTTCCATGTATAGTCTATCATTAACATAAATATCATATATGAATTAATTATCTAATTTATTAAAATATTAAGAAAGATATCTCAATTGCGATTATAATAACTCACCGCTCTAAATCGCCAATCTCGTCACAGTTATTCACAATATTTATGTGCATATGTTTCATCTCTACACTACTTAGTTTCCTTTGTTTTGATTTCCCACTTAATCTTCCGACTTGAGAAAATATATATCGGGATATATTGGGCATTCGCCACCATCATCATGGCGAGGTGGTTTGTGACGCTATGTTTGAACTTGCGGATGAAAGTACACTGCAGAGAAGTTCACCATTTCTTGGTTTATGCTTTGTGCAAAGCCTCCACTATGCTAAGGTTTTTGACTTTGTGCTTTAGTTGGAACATGTATCATTCAAACGGATACATCCATCGATATTTAACTGGCCCAGTTAGCTCTATATCAAAAGTTGGAGACCTATGAAAATATATATAATCTATCAATACTCTAACTGATTTATAATAATTTAATTACATGCTTCTCTTGGGAGATGGATAGGAAGATGTTCCATAACATCGAAGAACGATGAAGGAAATATCTTTTCAAGAGTACACAAGATTACTGGAATTTTCTCATTTAAGTTTCTTACTCCGTCTGCAGCTAGTGTTCGCACACACAAGTCACGAAAGAATGCCCCTATACATGCGTATGTTGTAATTATAAAATTGCTTTTAAAATTTTTGAAAACAATTGAAGGGTTATTTTAGGTTATTACAAGTTTACCTACAATCGCTTCATGTACATTTCTTGGTAAAAGATAAGTGAACGAAAAAGGCAATAGTCATTGCATATAACCACATGACAATCATGACTCTTCATCCCAATAAATTTTTCTCCCGAGCTATCAACACAATTGCGGAAATTTGATGAGTAGCCATCAAGGAATTGGACATCGTATTTTATCCAATCGAAAAATATTTCCTATTGAATAATATGTTAGGATAAATTATTCAAAATAAACAAATCAATTACATTATTTTAAACGTAAAATGTGTTATACGTTCTGGTAAGTAATCTTGATTTCAGATTGTCTTTTGTTTTCCCCTACACATTCAAGACAATATTTATTAAATTCTCAAAAACATTTTTCTCAATGTGCATGATATCTAAACAATGACGTAGTATGTGATTTTTCCAATACATGAATTCACAAAAAATACTCTTCTTGAAACAGTTGTGATACTCTCTGACACCGTCAATAGGATAATGACCACTTCCACCGCAATCCAAAGTTTGCTCATTACCAAAATCACTAAGTTGGGTTATTATTGATGGACCATCTGGTTCCGGAGGTGGACAATACATCACTTTCCTGTTTTCCGTAAGCAATGTTGTGCTATTTCGGTATGGATGATCTGTATGAAGAAATCGATGATGGCAGTCAAACCAAGATGTCTTCCTTCCATGTTTCAGCTGGAACGCTTCAGTCTTATCCTGACACATGGACATGACAACCTACAGTGTGTCATCCACCCAAATAACATTCCATAAACAGGGAAATCACTAATAGTCCTCATAAGAACTGGTTTCATCTTATATTTTCTCCCACGTGAAACATCAAACGCCTCGACGCCACAGTCCCATAATTGATTCAACTCATAAACTAATGCCCGTAAAAATACATTAAGTGATCTTCGAGGATGATCTGCTCCTGGAACAAGGACTGTTAAGAATAAGAACTTTGACTTCATACACAGAGATGGTGGTAAATTATATGGTGTACCAATCACTAGCCAAACTGAATATTGCCTCCCGTATTTCCCAAACGGAGTAAACCAATATATACATAACCTGAGATATACATTCCTATTTTCACCGGAAAAATCTGGATAAACAGACTGAAAATATTTTCATGACATATGTGAAGGGTGTGTTATCTCCTCATGTGAATTATGGTCACCATGCCATTTCATTGCAGCCAATGTACGCTCTAACTGATATAACCTCTTTAACTTATATGCTACAGGTAAATACCACATTCACTTATATGGGACCCGAGTCGAGATCTACCCCTTGTTTCCAGGAACCGAGGTTTACGACAGAAATGATATCGTAACGCATCTGGATCCGCTCTCCAATAGATCATACAATTATCGATACAGACATCTATCATCTCATATGGTAATCTAAGGCTTACAACCAATTTTTGAACCTCCGTGTAAGAACCCGGGGCAATATTATTTGTTGGGAGACTCCTCCTAAATAAATTCGTAATCGCATCAACACAACTCTCGATTACATTGTAATTTGTCTTGATATTCATCAAGTCAGCTGCAGTTTAGAACGGAGATACGATTATCGTCACACCCATTATACAAAGGCTGCTTCGCTGCCTCCAATATATCATAAAATCTTTGTGCTTCGAGATTTGGATCTTCTCCTCTGTTTATTCCCTCCTAGAAGGCTGAAATATTCTCTCTAATTGCATCGTTCACCATCTGAAATGTACCAACATTGATTTCGACCTCCACAGTAGATTCCACACCTAAACCACCTTCCCTAGGTTCACTACAACTACCAACATTACCCATAGATTCATCTCTTTCATGAACATTCGATTCCACACCTAAAAAAATATCATTCACTAGTACTAGCAAAGTTAACCATCGATGCATTCTCTCTATGCGAGTAGCATACTTTATACCATGAATAAATCTACTATAAAGATGAAGCCAGACTTTTTTACAGATTTAAATCTCATATTCCGATATTTTGGACAAGGGCAATACATGCTACCTGTTTCTCAAGTCAAGCTTTGATTTCCGGCGAACTCCGTAAATTCTTTGAGTCCTTCCGCATAATCCGCAGTAAGTAACCCGGTTTGTGGATCAATTCTTTCTTGATCCTTCTATGAACGAAAACATATATTGACATTTTGCTTTATATTTTTTTGTTTTGAGTAAAGATGGTGATAATGAAATGGATTGTGTGTGTATATACTACAATTTTCCAACTGTTTATGACCGCTACTGACCATTATACTCACTTTCGGTTACATATTTTTGATATTTTTCCCGTCGATTTTGGTTGATTTTTTGTCGGAAATGGCCAACTAATTATTCCCAGTCAGGAATACGGTTGGTTTCTGATGTTCCTCATATTTTGTCGGTTTTGAGCTCATGACTAAAGTTATATTTGGGAAATTCGTCTATGTTTTATTGGGATTTCAGGTCAAAAACGTTCAGAGTTGGAATCATGTTAGAAGGTGGACTTTGGAGAGGTTTGAAGCATTTTCCGGCATTCTCCACGAAAGGAAGGACCGATCGATCAATGATCTGAAAGGATTATGCGCACAATCCGAAGAACAACTTGGTTTTTGAGAAGATCGATGCATCATCCCAAAAGATCGATCCATCAGCCAAGGATCGATCAATCTAAGGCCTTTCGCAGAAACCTAATTTCGCGATTTTCAGCTCTTGTTTTGGGCCCTATAAATACTCTTTTTCCTATTTTTATTAGAGAGAAGTTTTGAGAGTTGTGGGAGACGAATTTTACAGAGTTTCAAGAGTTTGTAAGCTAGGAAGAAGATCTCTTCATACTTGAGAAGAATTTTTGAATCCTCTTTATTTCTGTTAATGCAATTTCAATTTCAGTTTATCATGGCTAGCCCAATTTGTTGTTCTATGTCTGAGTAGATCTTAGATCAGATCTAGGGATTCTAGGGTTTTAGAATTCACTGTTGGAGAACGAATAGGAATGATGAATAGATGATTGTCCTTCTAATACGTGTGATCTGCATGCATGCGCCGATTCCCACAGTCCAGTTTATGCACAGTACCTGATATACCAGTACAGATGAGACCTCTACATGATCACAATTCAGGAGCTGTGCCAGATTTACGGCTTTGACGAGTATGCAGTTGGGCAAAAACTATCAAAGAACACTCCTCCAAAGAATGAATTGTGGTATGTGTTATCTGGTGATGGGTATTAGGGTAAGGCCTCAAATTTCACTCACATCAGGAATCCGACAATTAGAATAGTCGCCAAGCACATTGGGTCGACGATTATGGCAAAGGAGGAGTCAGGCAGTGTGACAAAATCTCAGCTGGAGTATTTGCATGATGCTATCTCTCCTATGGTCCCGGATCTGTACCAGGATCATACTCTCGCTGCGGGACCACCTTTGAACATCAACTGGGGATACCTTTTTGCCAATGAGCTGATCAGGCGTAGATACAGAGGTGACCCAAGGAAGGGAGTGGTTGAGCCAATCGGTAGTCTCTTGACACCGATCTTCATGCACCATGGGTTAGACCTCGAGCAGACAGAGGTTGTTCAGAGGATCGAGTTAATCGATAGAGCCGCCCTGGCGCGATTTTGGTACTTTTTGGAGAAGAAGCAGTGGACCTTTTTCGATGATACACCCCAGATGATGTATGTCACCCTCCCAGCCCCCCACCTCACTTCAGTAAGCTGCAGAGAGAACGTGGAGTTCAAACCTGATTTTTCACATCCCGAGATCTTCGGTAAGCCTAAGGAGAAGGAGACTCCACCGCGAGCTTGATCTAGGAGACCTGGAGCTTCCACCTCTACTCAGTTCGTACCTCCAGCACCAGCCGCTCAACCGTCTGGCTTTCTGCTTCCCGAGTTTCCTGAGGAGGAACTCGGATTGCCTCACTACTCGCCGAACTTCACGGATCGGCAGTTCAGAGTGTGGCAGGTCGAGAACGAGAGGAGGAAGCGGTCGATTCAGTGGACCATCTGGAACGCTTTGAGGAGGATCCCAGTGGCCCTTTGTATGAGTGCACCTGACGCCGATCTTGACGAGCATGCTACCGCACCTACCCGCCGACCTGATGTTGCTGGACATCGGTCTGACGATGACGAGGATGATCAGACAGCGGATCACCATCTTTCTCGCCGCCGCAGAGCACTAGGCGACCGCTACAGCGAGATTCCTGAGTAGCTCCTTCGCTACTTCCCACTTTTGCTTCAGTTTATTTTCATTTTCTTTGAGACTATTTCTTTTTGTTACTTTTATTTCTTTTGCATTTTTATGTCTTTCCCTTGGTTTATTTTTACACCGGGACGGTGTAAAGTAAGTCTGGGGGGGAACACATATTGACTAACGCATTTTTCTGTTTTGTTTCTTGTCATTCTAAGATTTTCATACTATTTCCTTCTTTTATTTATGTATTTTTGAGATTTTGAGACTAACATCAGATCATTTGATTTTCCATTTCCTTAGCATTATCCTGAACTTAGTATCACTTGTTTTGCATTTGTCAGAAATCGATTAGACTATTTGAAAACCTAGAGACAAAGCAACACTCAGTTTCAGAGCACACTCATCTCAACTTTCATGGGATTTCATGCTAATTTCACACCTAACCTGACTTAATCCTCTCGTCAAGGGAATTGGTAATACATCTGGTATGTTCCTTCTCTTTACTCAGTGAAAGATGCTCCTTGTAAGTTTGGTTATGTATCTCTCTTCACCATGTTCAGGCATTTTGAGCCAAAAATTATGATAGTCGATATAAATTTTTGCATTAAGTTAGCCTAAGGTAAAAGTTTTCCAATGATGCTGCGAATTTTTAGAGTGAATTAGATGTCTATAAGGATACATCCAATGACGTGACCTTTTTCACTTTACTGATTAGCTTACTAAAGGAAAACTCCAATGAAGCAATTTACTGGTAAGAATTGGTCTTATCAAAAGAGAGAGATGGAATCAAACTGAAGGTAGTCTAGACAGTAGAAGTAGGAACTCTTAGCCTTTTGATTGATATTCCCTCGAATGAGACTGCACTTAGATTTATTAGGGAGTCAGTATGGGAATTCTGATTGTTTGTTTTTGAGTTGTGACGCGAGATTGTTCTGTTTGCTAAGTCCGGGGGAAGTACAAGGTGGTCTCGATTTTGATGAGTCGTATTATTGTGATCACTTTCGACTTGATGTGCAGGATCTCGAGAGAGTCATTTATCTGATGAGATGTGATATTCCTACAGTCTTTCTTTCTTTGCTTGAGGACAAGCAAGAAGCTAAGTATGGGGAAATTGATGTTCCTCATATTTTGTCGGTTTTGAGCTCATTATTAAAGTTATATTTGGGAAATTCGTCTATGTTTTATTGAGATTTCAGGTCAAAAACGTTCAGAGTTGGAATCATGTTTGAAGGTGGACTTTGGAGAGGTTTGAAGCATTTTCCGGCATTCTCCACAAAAGGAAGGACCGATCGATCTACCAAGGATCGATCGATCAAAGGCCTTTCGCAGAAACCTAATTTCGTGATTTTCAGCTCTTGTTTTGGGTCCTATAAATACTCTTTTTCCTATTTTTATTAGAGAGAAGTTTTGAGAGTTGTGGGAGGCGAATTTTACAGAGTTTCAAGAGTTTGTAAGATAGGAAGAAGATCTCTTCATACTTGAGAAGAATTTCTGAATCCTCTTTATTTCTGTTAATGCAATTTCAATTTCAGTTCATCATGGCTTGCCCAGTTTGTTGTTCTATGTCTGAGTAGATCTTAGATCGGATCTAGGGATTCTAGGGTTTTAGAATTCACTGTTGGGGAACAAATATGATTGATGAATAGATGATTCTCCTTCTAATACTCGATTCTAATGCATAGATTAGCCTCATCACCTAGTCAATGTTCTTAGGTTGTTGTTAACTGTGGATCGTTGACCAATTCTTTCTCGGCCTGCAAACATTTGGGCCTCATAGTGGGCCAGACTAACATGTGGACCGGCATTTTGGTTGGAAAGAAGAATGAATGGGCTAAGCCCGTTTTGCGTCTGTATTTGTCATTTAAATACAGAGGAATACGCCTTCATCTTCTTTAACGTGAAACAGAGAGTAAAAACAAGAAACACAGGGAGAGAGGAAGAAGTAGCTCGATGATTCGAGAGAGAGAAAGATAAGCTACAAGCTTCAGGAAGAAGCTTCTTTCTTGGTTTGAAACGACAAAGGACTCCTTAGTCGGATCATCTTCTGTGTTTTCCCGATCCAAGAAGTGTTGCTCGGGGTCTTTTTTCTCGGTCTATGTTTTTTTTTTCTTCAAGCTTTTGTTCCTGCAAATTTAAATACACTGACAAGTTAGAAACGTCGTGTATGTTGTAAATCAGTTTCTTATAGTGGATTGTGGAATAATTCGATTCCACCTGAGACATAGTAACTTTGTCACGAACTGTGTTAACAAGTTTTGTGTGTGTTCAATTCGATATCGATCTAACTCTGAACTTCGATTGAAAGAAATAATCAACAATTGGTATCAGAGCTCCATGATCAGAGTATGATCAGGTATCAGAGAAAGATAGAGGAATTAAAGGTAGAAGCACTTAGCTTTTATAGATCTTCTTTGCACTATTGTTTGTGCACCAAGATTTCATCTCCGTTGGTTCTTTGCTCCATGTTGTCTTGTGACTGGTCTTGTTTCCTGAGAGAATATATCAGATTAGTCAAAGTTTATGGAGCCGTTTCAAGGAAGATTTGATGTGGAGAAGTTCACAGGAAAAGGAGATTTTGGTCTATGGATTACCCAGTTACAGTTACTAGGACTCCACAAGATCCTAGATGAAGATGTCACCGAGAGTGATAATGCAATCCCAGATAGCAAATCCTCTCAGACTGCTGAAGAAAGGGCAGCTGCAAGAGCTGCTGCTATTATCTCAAAATGATCTGCAAGCAGGAAAGGACATGAGAGTTAGAAATCTGATAAGTATGAGTGTAAGTGATCAGATTCTAAGGAAAATTAAAAAATTTGCGACTGCCAGAGAAATGCGGATAGCTCTTGAACAAGATTATCAGACAAAGACTCATCCTAATCGTATTTACTTAAAGAAAAGATTCGCAAACTTCAAAATGACTGAAGGAAAGTCAATAGAGGATAACCTGGATGATTTCCTCAAGTTGGTAGATGATCATGAGAGTCTTGATGTCACTTTAAGTGATGAAGACCAAGCTATACGGCTTCTCCTAAGTCTTCCTAAGACTTATGCTCCAGTTGTTCATACTCTAAAGTATGGTAACTCAAAAGATACATTGAAAGTCTCAAATGCAGCTTATGGGTTGGAAGTTGAGCTGAAAGAAAGTGGTCAGGAGTATAGAAACAAGTCTACTGCTGAAGGTCTTTACGTGGAATCACGTGGAAGACAGAGTAAAGGATCTAATCGAAATGGAAATGGGAAGAATAGCAATCAAATAGGAAAGTCAAAAGGCAGATCAAAGTCAAGGCCGAGGTATAACAAAAACAATAGAAGTGAATTTTGTTTGCGGAAAAGAAGGTCACTGGAAAAAGGATTGTCCAGACGGACAAAATACGAAACAAGAGTTGGCCAATAGTGTCACTACTAAACAACCTATTGCCCTCACTGTTAGTACTCAAGAGTCTGGAGAAGTGGGTTCTAGACTCAGATTGCACCTTTCATATAACTACAAATAAAGAGAATTTCTCTGAATTAAAGGAATTCTAGGGAGGAAAGGTTTCAATGGCAAATCATACTTCTAGCACAGTTAAAGGTATAGGAAAGGTTAAATTCCAAATTCCTGATGTAAATACTATTGTGCTAAGTAATGTTAGGTATATACCAGAAATGTCGAAGAATCTTATTTCATATGGGATGCTAGAAAAAGCAGGTTGCAGATATGAATGTAAAAACGGGATTGTCAGATTTTTCAAAGATGGTATTGAGGTACTAACAGGAAAGTATGACCAAGGACTTTACTACCTACAGGGTTCAGTAATAAAAGGTGAAATCAACATTGTCAGGGAACAACCTGATATGACCAAGATATGGCATTCAAGACTGGGTCATATGAGTTTGCACAACATGAATGTTTTGGTTAAGAATGGATATATTCCAAAGAAGGATGTCAGTACTTTGAGTTTTTGTGATAACTGTGCTCTAGGGAAAAGTCACAAACAACAATTTTCGACAGCTAAACATACTACACAAGGGATACTAGACTATATTCATTCTGATCTCTGGGGGTCTCCATCAACACCCGAGAGTCTTGGAGGATGTAAATATTTTATCAGCTTTATAGATGACTACTCTAAGAAAGTTTGGGTTTATTTTTTGAAGACCAAGGATGAAGCATTCATGAAATTCAAAGAGTAGAAAGAAGAAGTCGAAAATCAAACAAGGAAAAGGATCAGATACTTAAGAACTGACAATGGCCTAGAGTTTTGTAATACACAGTTTGATAATTACTGCAAAATCTCAGGAATCAAGAGACACAGAACGTGTACTTACACACCGCAACAGAATGGGGTATCTGAGAGGATGAACATAACAATCATGGAAAGGGTCAGATGCATGCTTAGTGAATCAGGTTTGGGTCAAGAGTTTTGGGCAGAAGCAACCTCCACTGCAGTGTATCTGATTAATAGATCTCCAAACTCTAGCATTGAGTTTAAACTTCCAGAAGAAATGTGGACAGGACACAAGCTAAGTATTTCTCATCTAAGGCGTTTTGGATGTTCTGCTTTTGTTCATGTTACTCAAGAAAAGGTTAATCCCAGAGCTATAAAAGGAATTTTTGTTGGATATCCGTTTGGGGTAAAAGGTTATAGAGTTTAGGTTGTTGAGGATCATAAATGTATCACAAGCAGAAATGTTGTTTTTCACGGGAATGAGGTATTTAAAAATACCTCCATTGGTGTGGAAACGGATCAACAAGTTGAAGATAAATCTACAGAAAAATCTAAGAAGAAGACAAGAAGAGTGTATTTCAAAGAAGATCTAATATCTGGACCATCATGTTCAAATTATCGTGAAAACATGAATTCCGAGGCAGAAAGTGAGTCATCTTCTTCAAGTACAGAGGAATCTAGTAGAGATCAAGAAGATTTTAATGGTACAAATGAACATGAAGCAAAAACATCAGAACCAGGTTCCTCATCATCTGAAGATCTAGGAGAATATTTGTTAGCCAGAGACAGAGCTAGAAGAGAAAATATAAGACCACCGTCAAGATATGAAGAATCTGATTTTGTAGGTTATGCTCTATTAGCTGTGGATGATATAACTATAGAAGAGCCTAAGACCTATGAAGAAGCAAGAAGGAGTCCTAAATGGAAACAGTGGGAAAGAGCCATGGAAGAAGAAATGGACTCACTGAAGAAAAATGAGACATGGATTCTGATTCAAAAACCTGACAAGCAGAAACTTGTGGGATGTAGATGGATCTATAAACTAAAACCTGGAATACCAGGTGTTGAGGCAAAAAGGTACAAGGCCAGGTTGGTCGCTAAAGGTTTTTCTCAGAAGGAAGGAGTTGACTACAATGAAATTTTCTCTCCAGTGGTCAAGCATGTTTCCATCATACTCATTTTATCTTTAGTGGTAAATCTAGACTATGATTTGGAACAGATGGATGTTAAAACTGCGTTTTTACATGGTAAGCTAGATGAGAGAATATTAATGGATCAACCAGAAGGTTTCATTCAAAGAAAGGATCATGGAAAGGTTTGTTTACTCAAGAGATCATTGTACGGATTAAAACAGAGTCCTAGACAATGGAATCTAAGAGTCGACACCTTCATGAAGGAACAAAATTTTAAGAGAAGTAGTTTTGACCCATGTGTGTATCTGAAATATCCAGGGACAACTAAAGCTATTTTCTTACTATTATATGTGGACGATATGCTTATTGCTTTAGGAAATAAACTAGCTATCAAAGATCTAAAAGAAAGTTTGAATAACGAGTTTGAGATGAAGGATTTGGGGAAGGCCTCGAGAATTCTCAGAATGGATATTCTACGAGACAGAGAGAAAGGAACTTTAGTTCTTTCTCAGTCAAGCTATTTGGAAAAGGTTTTAAAAACTTTTAATATGTTTGAGAGTAAGTCAGTGGTTACTCCAACTGCCTCACACTTCAAACTAAGGGCTCTATATCCAGAAGAAATAGACGAAGAGCAACTATACATGAAAGATAAACCCTATTCAAGTATAGTTGGTAGCTTAATGTATGCAATGATTGGATCGCGTCCTGACCTTGGTTTTGCAGTGGGTTTGGTAAGTAGGTTCATGTCATAACCAGGAAAGCAACACTGGTTAGCTGTTAATTGGATATTAAGATATATTAAATGAGCCTACAACCAAGGTTTAACTTTTAAAAGACATTCACATTTTAATGTTGAAGGTTTTTCAGACTCAGACTATGCTACAGACTTAGACAGACGCAGATCAGTTACAGGTTTTGTGTTCAAAGTTGGGGGAAATACAATTTCATGGAAGTCGTGTTTGCAATCTGTTGTAGCTTTATCCACTACTGAGGCAGAGTACATGGCTCTGTCTCTAGCAGGGAAGGAAGCAGTGTGGATTAAAGGGATTGTTTCAGAATTGGGTTTTCAAAATTTTAAAGTCTCAATTGGTTGTGATTCACAAAGTGCGATTGCTTTAGCTAAGAATGTAGTACATCATGAAAGAACTAAACACATTGATACTAGGTATCATTTCATTAGAGACCTAGTATCAGATGGTGTAATGGTTTTAAATAAGGTTCACACATCAGAAAATCCAGCAGATTTCCTGACAAAAACCGTACCTGGTAACAAGTTCCAGCTCTGTAGTGAGCTGGTGAATCTCGCTTGAGTCAAGTCCTCGGCATCAGGTGACATCTCTGACTGACTTTACCATTTTATCTCGCAGGGACAAAGAAAAAAAAAAAAAGGGCGAGTTAGTACAAGTCAAATGTCACTAGTACTATTTTTGGTAAATCAGTAAGCATGCACAGAGAGTTACCTGAGAGGAAGAAGGGATCTTATTCGTCTTTAAGGTCAGGTCCCAAAAAAGAAAAATAAAAACGTCATGCTATTTCTGCAAAAGAGAAAAATCGAGTAAGTTCAGCTTAGGTGGAGTTTTTTGAGCTATCGTTTAGATTTAGCTCATGAAATCCTCAGTTGGAGTATAACAGAACATGGAAGAAGATAAGTTCTTGACTGAGTTTTGTTATGATTAAGTAAACTTACCAGAGAAGTCAGATCGATGGTAGAAGCTTGTTCACGTACGCCGATAACTGGAAAAACACCGGTGGATCTGGAGTTTTATTCACCAAGCGCTTCATGAAAAATCCATCCAGAGCTTCGCCGCTTTGTCTTCGTTTTTTAAGACAAGAAATGAAGGAAGTGCAAAGGTCCCGATATGTTAGGGTTTTGTCGAAAGACGGTCAAGGTGGAGTTTTGTGGATCGTTGACCAATTCTTTCTCGGCCTGCAAATATTTGGGCCTCATAGTGGGCCAGACTAACATGTGGACCGGCATTTTGGTTGGAAAGAAGAATGAATGGGCCAAGCCCGTTTTGCGTCTGTATTTGTCATTTAAATACAGAGGAATACGCCTTCGTCTTCTTTAACCTGAAACAGAGAGAAGAAACAGAGAGTAAGAACAAGAAACAGAGGGAGAAAGGAAGAAGTAGCTCGATGAATCGAGAGAGAGAAAGATAAGCTACAAGCTTCAGGAAGAAGCTTCTTTCTTGGTTTGAAACGACAGAGGACTCCTTAGTCAGATCATCTTCTGTGTTTTCCCGATCCAAGAAGTCTTGCTCGGGGTCTTTTTTCTCGGTCTATGTTTTTTTTCTTCTTCAAGCTTTTGTTCATGCAATTTCAAATACACTGACAAGTTAGAAACACCGTGTATGTTGTAAATCATTTTCTTATAGTGGATTGTGGAATAATTCGATTCCACCCCAGACGTAGTGACTTTGTCACAAACTGGGTTAACAAGTTTTGTGTGTGTTCAATTCGATATCGATCTAACTCTGAACTTTGACTGAAAGAAATAATCAACATTAACTTTCCAGAATATTGTTAAGAACTAGAACTAGGTTAGAAGAGCAATTCTTTCACTACCAACGAGAGTTAATGCTAGGTTGGATTGTGGGTAATTGAACCCAAACGATAAAGCCTATTTGTAATCTGAAACCAACGAGAGTTAGGACCTTTTGGTTATTGATAGAGGGGTAGATTCAACGAGAGTTGGTACACCTTTATTTATGTTCACGCCGAGAATAAGATTAGAGTAGTTCCTGAATAGTTTCCCTGACAAGAATTCTAACTCCCGAATGAATACCCGTCTGATTACTCTAGTTATTTGATTACAATCACATTTAAGTTGTCAGAAATCACTTGCTTCATTCGATTGATATAGCTTGCGATTCAATAGAAATTGAGAGTGTAACTTGGTTCTTCTTGAATTCGATCCCTAAATACTATTTCTTTTGCTGTGCACTTGCAGTAGGATATAAAGTTTAAAAATTGTAGTATCAGTTTCCGGCCACAATTCTTGTAGTGCAGATGTTTCAAAAAGGTCGGTACATGAACTCAAATGATCAGCCATATCTTACACCATAAGCCGAGATTCTAAAGGAAAATGTCTTAAACAAGAAATGTTTCATTTTCTAAACGGAGTATTAATTTCTCTCAAACCAAACTCATAATTCAGCTAAAAGACATCAACTTTCATTTCCTCAAAGTAGAATAATTCTGGAAAAATCTCTAAATGGATGCGATGAACACCTGAGTTTAAATAAGTTTTTTCTCAATTTCCCAAATTTAAGAAACAAATTATGAACGAGAAATTGATACAGCCTTTTTAATACCAATTAATCAAAAATTACAACACATGTCAATGTAATACTTGAAGATCAAATTCACAAAGAATCTAGAACCAACACACTAGTATTGCAAGAATTTGGACTTAAGCTATAGAAATAGATGAGGTAATGTAAATAAAAGACTACTCAAAGTAAACCAAAGCAAATTAAACCAAACAAAGATCCTACTAACAACAAACTAAACAATGACAAAATACAAACTACCCGTAGGTTTTAGGCAAAGCAATTGATCAAAGAATAATTAGTCAAATCAATGATGTTTAAGAACAGAACTATCATATATTATCATAAATATAGGCTAGTAATATTATAATATATATTATATAATATTATTAATAATGTAATAAAATAAACACATTGGTTTATTAGTTTGGTTCAGTTTCAAACCAAACTGAATTAAACCATTTGGATTGAGAAAAATTATAACCAAATAGTTTGTATGTACACTCTGATTTGGTTTAAGTCGGTTTAAATTTGGTTGGTTCGATTCGGTAAAAATGTTCATTCCTACAAAAATGTAATGATAAAATATTAAATAATAATATTTTATGGAAAAAATTTCTCGAAAAAAGTAAGAAAGTTTTTCATTAAAAAATTTACGGATGATAATTTTGAAAATACAGATAAAATTTTACAATACAAAATATTATATAATGTCTTTTTTATGATTTTATTATATACACATTTATAATACCATCCATGTCCTCTTTCTCAAATTCCTTCTAATATTGCCATGTCAGCACAAATTTGTTTTCATCAGCTATTAAGAGCATGATTATTGGAGAGACCCTATAGGGTCTCTTAAAAAAAAAAAAAAAAAATTGTAAAAAACGAACCACGTGGCGAACCCGTCTCTTAAATAGGAGATGCAAGAGACGGGTTCGCCACGTGGCGAACCTGTATTGGTTCCGTATTTTACCAAAAAAAATTTTTTTTTTTTTTTTTAAGAGACCCTATAGGATCTCTCTAATGCACATGGTGTAAGACTTTGAAACTTATTATTCTCCACGTTTATGCATTAAGGAATGTTTATTTTCATATTTTTATGAGCCTTGTTCTAAAACTCAAGAACAAGGCTCATAACAAAATACAAAGCAAACATTTCTTGGGTTTTAAGCAAAATATTGTTCATAAGTGCTAAACTCTCCTCTTCTTCGTTGCTCCTCCTTAGCTTCCAAAGATTTTCTCTTCTTGATCTTGCTTGGAGAAAGTGAGAGTATTCCCAATCAAGTCTTTGAGAATCTCCTTCCAACCTAGTCGCTATCGGAGCATTCGGGGAATGAGCACTGTAGAGCAAATACTCTAACATCTTTATATCTTTCACCGTTTACTTAAGATCTTTGTCTTCCCCTATGAAGAGAGAAGGAAGATGCTCTTTTGAATCTGGACACCAACTGTAGATTTGTTTGTTGATGGGTTCAAAGAGAAACATTTTTCCTAGCACCTTATGATAAGCCTCTCCGCTATTATGTAAGGAAGAAAGCAAGAAAAGCGAAGACTGTGGCGGTAACAGAAGGTTAGAAGAGCAATTAAAGGAGAAGCAAAGACTCTTCCTGAGTAAGAGGGATTACTTACTCGCTTTTCAATGAAAGCGAAGAAGCAGGGAATTGCTGAAGAGTGAGCTGCGTTTTTAGAGTCATTCTCCTCAGAAATTCTATTAATTCTTTGAGGTTGTTGGACAAAACATTTGGAGCATGTTCGGATAGTGTGGTAAGTTCTGAGAAAACATCAGTTGTATGCTAATAAAAATAAGTGTGAGTTTGCTCAACCTTCTTTAGAGTATTTGGGACATATTATATCTTCAGAGAGGGTGGCAACCGATCCGAATAATACAAGAGCAATGTTGCAGTGGCCAACACCTTCTAATGTTAAAAGTGTGTGTTGTTTTCTGGGGCTCATAGGATATTATAGAAGGTTTATAGCACAATATGGGATTCTAGCTAGGCCTTTGACAACCTTGTTGAAGAAAGAGAAGTTTGAATGGTCCGTTCAAGCTCAGTTAGCTTTTGATACATTAAAGAAGATGATGCAATCAGTGCCTCTTCTGAGCCTACCAGACTTTACTCTCACTTTTATAGTGGAGTCAGATGCGTCGGGATTTGGGTTGGGAGCTGTGCGTTGCATACTTTAGCTATGTGTTGACAGAAAGGGAGCAGAAGAAATCGATCTATGAACGGGAGTTAATGACTATTGTGTTGTCTATACTCAAGTGGAAGCATTATTTTTCGGTAGAAAATTCATAGTCCGAACTGATCAATGCAGCTTAAAGTTTTTGTTGGAATAACGTGTAGTTTCAGTTGAATATCAAAGCTGTTTAATTAAATTTTTGGGATATGACTTTGGTATCAAATACAAGCCGGGTTTAGAGAATAAAGCAGCTGATGGGTTATCAAGGAGTATGATAACTTCAAGTGCTGAGGTTACTAAGGAGTTGTTAGCACTCACAATACCTCATTCTTTAGACTTAGAGGCGATTTATAAGGATCTGGAGCATGATAAGAATATTCAGCAATTAATTGCATCAGTTAAGAGTCGTGAGATAAAATTTTCTCTGTGTGTGATGGTAAACTCTTCTACAAACACAGATTGTTTCTACCTAAGAACTCGGTTTTCATACCACTTCTTCTCCAGGAATTTCATGATGGGGTTTTTGGTGGCCATGGAGGAACTCTTAAAACTCTGAAACGTGTTCGGACACAGTTTCAATGGCAGGGTATGTGTGGATGAATGTTAAGTGTGTCAAACACATAAGTATAGCACACTCAGTCCAGCGGGTTTGCTGCAGCCTCTTCCAATTTCTAATACAGTTTGGTTACATTTATCTATGGGCTTCATAGAAGGTTTGTCTTTATCACAACTTTTGAATGTGATTTTGGTGGTAGTGGATTGCTTACGTAAGTATGCTCACTTCATTACTCTTAAGCATCCCTTCACAGCCACGGAGGTTGCATCTAAGTTCATCAAGGAGGTGATTAAATTACATGGTGTTCCAGAATCCATTGTCTTGGATAGTGATAACATTTTCTTATCTACTTTTTGGCAAGAAATTCATCGGTTATCAGCTACAAAACTGAGTTTTTCGACAGCTTATCACCCTCAGTCGGATGGCCAGACTGAGGTTTTAAATCGTTGTTTGGAGACTTACTTGAGATGCTTTGCTTCAGAACACCCTAGAACTTGGGCTAAAGTCATTCATTGGGCAAAATTATTGTATAACACCTCTTTTCATACATCATTACAAACTACACCTTTTAAGGTACTTTATGATCTGGAAAAATCACTGCAAGAACATGATGTCATATTGGAGCAAATCAAGAAGCATCTCTTAAGAGCTCAGTCTTTGACGAAGAAGAAAGTGGACAGACATCGACGTGACGTTGAATATCAGGTTGGTGATATGATATTTCTGAAAATCCGCCCTTATCGACAACACTCTGTCTCTCGTCGAGTTTTTCCAAAGCTGGCAGCGAGGTTTTACGGTCCTTTTGAAGTGTTGGAAAAAATGGGCAAAGTACCTTATCGTATTCAGCTTCCAGCATCCGGTGATTCATGCGGTGTTTCATATTTTCTTGTTGAAACCGGTGCTTGGGAAGCATTATAAGGTTACTCCTTTGCCTCAGTATTTGAATGAGTTGGATGAATTTGTTATATCACTGCAGAGTATCTCCGCATGAGAGTAGTTGGGTGCTGGTTAAGGATTTAGCTCGCCAGTTTCACGGATTTCGAACTTGTGGGCAAGTTGTCTTCAAATGGCGGAAGTAATGATAGGCCTTCTGCTGTTATGTAAGGAAGAAAGCAAGAAAAGCGAAGACTCTGGCGGTGGCAGAAGGTTAGAAGAGAAATTAAAGGAGAAGCAAAGACCCATCCTGAGTAAGAGAGTTTACTTACACGCTTTTCAATGAAAGCGAAGAAGTAGGGAATTGCTGAAGAGTGAGCTGCATTTTTAGAGTCGTTCTCCTTAAAAATTCTGTTAACTTTTGGGGTTGTTGAGATTCCCTTAGGAATTGAGACATTAAATAGCAGAGATGGATTTTGTTTGGGGATTTTCATACTTTTTCATTATTAATTTTGTCGTTACTTTTGGATTCTGTGTATCGGAGTTTTCAGCGCTATAATTCGTTTGGAAATCAAGAGCTCACGACCTCAAATCTTATCACCTTGTTTTAGTTGGCTCCTCCACAAACTCGATCTCCACGCCATTCTTGACAATTCGTTTTGTCGGTTTTCGCTAATGTTCTCTTTCAAAGCGTAAATCGTGATAGGAGTCACAAGCCCATGACTATCTCTTTGCATAAGACAAGAATCCAAATTAGCTAAGAAAGTGATAACTTTGACATGTGCATGGAGAAGACACGTTTTATAGTCCCAAAATACCTGCAACAACAGATAAGTATTGCAAAATAAAAAATTTACAATTGTTTTTGATAAGTATTGCAAAACAGATATTTATTAAAATTTCAGAGATAATAATCAAATATAATTAGTTTTACCTATAATTAAGAGAACCACCAACTACCTAACCATTTATCAAAATTTGACATTTGGTTTACGAATACGAAATTGATTCTAACATAACTAATATTACTAATTTTGGTGGTGCGCATTGTCGGATCACGCGGGATGCATCTGTTAGGTGGAGAATCCGCAACCTCAATAGGCAAGCACGCATTGGCTAGATGTGTTGTCATCAAACACCCTTTATTGGAAGGTTTTAAGAGTTTCTTAGTAATAAAAAAAATGAAAAATGAAAAAATGAGGAGAGAGAAGTTTCTTATTTAAGAAATTTTTCAAACAAAATTAAGAAATTCTCCAATGATGTGTCATTCATTGATTGACTCAATTTTATTATTAATATTAAAATTTATTTGTGCATAAATTTTTGATTAAAATATTGTTAAGAAACTCATTTTTTTTTTAATGGTGCTCTTAGATACCTCAACATCTACTTTATTGCTTTTCAATGAATCTCACCTAATTTGCTTATAAATCTACTGACCAAGCCAATAGCATGTGCAACATCTGGTCTAGTGCCAACCATATAGAATACATCATACTACCCACTACTTCCTTCATCTCTGTGACTTTGGCTTTGTCTTTTGCTGCCATCTACATATACTAGCAAGTATATTCACTTGTCTTCGCTTCTTTGACGTACACACAAGAGTGTATGTTACTTCTAGTGAAGCCTTGATTTAACATGAAAGATTTAAACCTATTATTCAATAGTCTACAAGTTTGCTTTAGTTAAATCGTAAAGAAACTTCTTGACAAGACAAACTTATATGGTAAAATCATATAAGTGTAGTTTTCTCGATTAAAATTTTGATTCATCCAGTTCTCTTCTAACCTTAATCAACTTACCATGGTTTATTCATGTATTCTTGGAGTGAGTGTTTATTTACGATATAATTTTCAAACAATGTTCGGTGCCAATAGTTTTCTTACATCAGTCTAATCAAAGAAACAAAAATATTACAATCATATCAAGACAAAGAAAACGACGTCGTCCGTAGAACAAGGCTTTTATCATTTGATTCAGTCATTGGACCTTTCTATTTTGATTAGAAGCTCTTGGGCGGTTTTGTGGTGGTCCACTATTACTCGATAACGAGAGGACAAACTTTCTTTTTGTCAACAATATGGACCCATTATGGCCCATTTACATTTTTCTTACCTTTTTGTCGATCAAAATGATCTCAAACTTGGATTTAACCTGTAAAATGTAAGGTCTATGGCTCGTATCAAGGACTATGACAGTTGGTTTTCTATGGACGGGGACTAGTACTATAGTGGAATATTTGGTCCCAATTCACAAGATTACTTGTAAGAAAGAAAAGTCTACAAAATTATTATTATAGAATTTATTTTTTGGATAGTTGGATCAACAAAGCTAAATACATGGCCAACCCATTCAAACTACCTAAACTCTAATAATATTAGATGTCAAATACTACACACTCAGATCAAATTACACTTAATCATTTAACCAAAAATACTTCCTAATTATAGAATTTATTTGGAGTGCAAAACAAGAAGATATTGTCATTATAATTAGTTTTTTAAACGAACCTAATAAAAATACT